>OLKM01003013.1:0-46965 GCA_900291075.1 Melanogrammus aeglefinus | reverse complement strand
GCTAGATGAGCACTCATTTCTCCGCTCATTCGCTTTCCATTATAGAGCTTGGATCGGGTTTAGATTAAATTAATCTTGGATATAAATAAACAATATCGGGTTGGATACATGGTATATATAAACATGTGTGTCTGATTGTGTCCAGCATTCGTAGTGTTAATCAACAAGATATAGTTTCGCAAGACTGAGGTTGCTTACAGCACAAGAGGCTGTCCATGCAAGTGAATGGAGCGTCCTCTTCGTCAATAACTATCAACCAAACATCCCTTCAATTCACGAGCGAACATTATGAGATAAAATGCACAGTTTCTCGCATAGAAAATGTTTACATAAACGCATTTAATGCGTTACACTATGTTACTATGTTTCACCCAGAATAAGAAGATAGATTCGTCGTATGCTTCGTGCAAGGCTCTTCTCTGCCATGACGTCCTGGTCAAGCTCCACGCTCATTGCTATCGCGGCTAGCGTCACGCGTGAGGAGCGTTGAAAGTTTTTGAACTTTGCCGTTGGTTGCGTTGGCGCGTTGGTGCGTTTACGTGCGTAAGTTACGTTGCGACTGCCGCGTCTAACGCCCCTAACGTGACGCTTCAACGCGTGTAAGGCTCTATGCGCCTATACCAATGGTCCCTATGCAAAAATGCCCGATTTTCAACGCCCTAACGCAGTAACGCGTTGGTGTGGCCGTACTTTTATTAGGTAGGCCTTAGGCGAATCAGGAGTGCTCCATGGCCCGTCACATCTTTAATCACTCAGAGTACACCAATATACTAGTGAGGATTTCAGAGGAGAGGTCAGACTCAGACGGTTGTTTGTTTAATTTTTTATTACATTTTTTTTAACACAGTACTTAATTCACATAAGGTAAACAAATATAAATTAAAATAATAAAATAAAATAGAAGATAAAATAAATTAAAATATACTGATAACAACAATTTACAATTGTGTCATAAATATGAATGGTTAAACTAGTACAGTGGATGATTCTAAGTACATAAGCAAATATGCATTTAGAAGTGAGGGAAAGTGATTTGAGAAGAAAATCCAGAATTAAATAAATGAAAACACAACAACAACAATATGAAACAAAATACTAAAAATAACATATATAAGGAATAATAAGCAGGTCAGACTCAGTGGTTAGCACTGGTCACTAAAGAGAGCTGGACTCATGTGACGTTGAGAGCAGGTTGGTGTTGTACTGGTAGCAAGCACTGAGAAAACAGAGGAGAGAATATAACACAACTGAGTTCAGTCTCAAAGCTGCTCGGCTCATGCGCTCCATGTCAGCACACAGACACAGACACACAGTCTCACCACATAGAGGGCGAATACTTCAGAGGCAAAGGTCGACTCAGGCGGTACAAGCCGCGGTCACTAGGAGCGTGGTGTGGTCACTGAAGCTGGTCTAATAGGAGTGATCACTGACATCATCAGGCAGCAGGGAGGGGTGTCCGGGATCTGCAAAGAAATATCAGATTCATGATATATCATTCAGACACTTCAACTAGAAATCAGATCCCAACTAACATAAAATATGTTACCACCGTATAGAAATCAGACCATCACATTCCTCCTTGCTTCCTTCCAGCAAACTTCTGCAATGAGTCCTTGTAGTCGGCTTGGATGCAACATCTTCTCAATCGACAAGATTGCAAGTCCACCATCTTTCCTGTGACATTGTTGTCCTTAAATAGTTTTTATGAACTTTAACTTTGAGAACTGTGCTGATGCGCCTGTGTACGGATGGTGGTGGATCTGATGCCACTCACAGTTGGACGTACATTGAATTGTTCGATCTCTTCTTCTCTGTGTCACGCTGGATTCGTGATACTGGTTCTGCTATCAGAATGCATCTCTGGAAAATCTCTGTTGCGTTACTTGTTGCAGATGCAAACCAGTCTCTCTGTATGTGTCATGAATTGAATTAGTCCATTAATCTGAGACAGGCCACAATCCAACTGGCATATCCTTAGAGTGAAGAGTCTTACTCACAGTTTTGACAGCAAACAAAATATCATACATATGACCATGGGCACAATTAAATTCAGTTCTTTTAGTTCATAGTGGCCAGGACAGAACCTCACTTTTGACTTGGGGGTCTCAGTGCCATCGCACCTCCAGAACAGGACAGCATTCATATCCATTTGTTTGTAACGATTGCTTTGACACTGTCGACCTGCATTCCCACCTGGTCTCGACTAGCGGCTTTACAGTGTAGAGATGGGGTATTAGCTTTCCAGAATCTCCCAACGTTTGATGAAGCACTGGACAGGGTGAATTTTAACGCCAAAAAATGTCATTGCTTTGGGCAACATTTTGCCATGTCTTCCCTATATACCAAATTCCGGGTTGTGGGCAACGCATGGCATGAGTAGCACGGGGATTGAGACGGAGAATACGAGCCTGAACGCTGTGCTGGCCTTTCATATTTGCACGTTATCGTAGCCTTGTCCTCTGCAGTTGCTTATGTCCAGACCAAGTTGCTCCAGTTCCGCCAGGACGGCCTCTGTCAGACTGCTCCGTTTGTACTCAC
This sequence comes from Melanogrammus aeglefinus, assembly GCA_900291075.1. Taxonomy (NCBI): domain Eukaryota; kingdom Metazoa; phylum Chordata; class Actinopteri; order Gadiformes; family Gadidae; genus Melanogrammus; species Melanogrammus aeglefinus. The sequence continues at coordinate 44,427 of OLKM01003013.1, read as the reverse complement.
TCGTCGTACATGAAATCAAACAATGTTTCTCAGCCTACCTCTTGAGGCCAGTCTTGACAAATCAAAGTACCAGAACATCTGCTCTGGATGGCTCATGTCGGAGTGCAGTCCAGAAGAGAGAAAATATATTCATCTTTAGTGTCATTTGGATGATGGAATTTTTCACATTTGAGCCAAAATATTTATGGATTTTCATATCTGAATGTCGACCCTATAATGTGATGGGTTCTTAGATGATTCTTCTGAGTGCTTCTGGCATTGTCACGTCAATTTAGCTAAAAATTCCATGAGAACCTAAAAATTTCCGTGTTCATCATCATTAATTTAGAATTTGTTCCTCGGAATGCCCAATTGTGTTCTGCAGGTACGCACGGCTGCAACAATACGGGTCAACACATCTGGCCAGTGTGCCTCCTCTCTACATTGCTTCCTGCTGTGCATCTATGCCTGTGTTTGTTGAGTCTTCTGGCTGCCTCTTTCCATTCAGAGATTGAAGAATGAACCTGAGGATGTCTCTGTGAACCTTCAACCCTTTCACTAATTTGTTGCCAGTTTAGCTACCTTTGTCAGCAAGCTGTGTCCGCACATTAACAGCAAACAGTTTACCAACAAAAAACAAAACACTGATCTGCCTTTTCGAATAAACAAGCCATTTCTCTCATCTTTTCACAATTTGGTAGTTCCTATGAACAATGCTTCATTGAAAGTGCCTGTTTTTCATGATCTTGGTAAGTGAATCTGTTTACCTTTGGAGGAACCTTTTTAATAATAAACATCTATATTTGGTGTCCCTCCTGTGATGCCAATTTTCCCCTGGATCATCAACATCATCATGTGGAGCCCTGTGTGCTAACGTAGCTCAATCACCTGTTTGTACTCCCTCCTGTGCGGATCTGCTGCATCCTTGCTGCCTGCTGCCCATCATCACTGCCGTCGTGGTGGTGGTGGGGGGGGCCCTGTGGGGGTATGTGGGTTAAAACCCAGCTGGTAACGTTACCGCGTAACGGTGCGGGTGCTGCAAACGTTGGGTCGTGGTCCCTGTCGTCCCCGTTATCCGCCTCCGAGCTAAAATCAACCTCCTCCTCGTCCGTTCCCTCCGCGTCGACGTGCTCCTCCGAGTCCGCAACAACAGACATGCACGTGCTGCTGCTGGCAACGACGACGTTAGCTCCTGCCAGAGCGCTAGTGCTAGCTTCATCGCTAACGACAACCGTAGTCTCTGCAGCATCACTCGATGTATCAACTTTTAAATAAAGTTTAAAATAACCTTTCGTGAGGCCCTCAAGACTCTCCGCCTCCTTTTTTCTCTCTCTCATTTCCGAGGCAACTTTCTCCTCTGTCTCGTTCTCTCGTCATTTTATTCAGCTTTACTGATTCACTCTCAATAAGTCTGAAACGTAACGTCGCAACGTGAGGTCAAAGTTGCAACTATTTTGTTTATTGTGTATTGAGCTTAGGGTATACAGAGTATATTTAGTTAAGTTTTTCCCCTCGTGCTGTGGAGGCGCGAGTCTCCATAGCCGGGCCGAGGCGGTCGCCTTGTTTGCACCCCCCTCGCGGCGGCCCTGTGAGTAGGCTACTACTTTTGCAGGCTGTGCTGAACGATAGTATGATATTAATAACTCTTAGTTCTATGATTGTAGCGTAGCCGTCTAGGCCTTCGCCTATGGCTTTGTCCCGTGCGCGTGCTCGCGCGCACTGAAAATTTCAATTGCACCAATCAACGTGGTACCGCCCACATTTCCACACACGTGTATATAAGGGCGGGTAAGCCGCCGTCATCTCCATGCTATTCTTTCAGCATTTGGGTGGGCTACAGCAGGTGGGAAACTAGACGCACACCTACAATCAGAGACTAGAGTATAATATTATAACTATCGTCTATTTCTTGTAGCTACGCCGTCTAGCGCTTCGCCTTGTGGCTAGGCGAACTCGAGCCGAGCCAATCAATGTAACTCCTGCTGAACCAGTCAAAAAACTTATCAACCAGGGCACATAGACTCAAAAAGTGAGGATGTGCACAACACAACACGCTTAATAAACTATTTGAGTCTGCAAAGATCTCCAGCCCCAATCCTTCTCATGGAATCCATGAAAATAGATGGAAAAAAACGGAGAGTATTAAGGCCCATTCACACCTACCGTAATCGGATACGACCGTTCCTCCGGATCCGAAGTATAAATCAGCCCTATACGGTACCTTGTGCGGCTACCACCGGGCGGAGCTACGGAGTTTGACTCTCCATAAGGAGCTCCTCTCGTCCGTTCCATATTTGGAAACGGCGGCGGAGTGCCATACTGGCAGACAAAACAACTCGTCATCGGCAGCCAATAGGAAACTACTTCTCGCTTTCCAGTTGAAAACCGAGGAGAGAAATACTGCAGTCAGTCAACTCGCCATCCGGCGAGAGAAATTCAACGATGCCGCTTAAAGAAACATACTTTCCATTATAAGCCGTCGAAGGGCACGGGACTCCAACACAGAGTTGCCGAGTAAGCCTCTGACATGTCTAACATGTAAAACCGGACAAAGGCCCGGTTGAAGACGACCAAGACGCAGCCGTGCAAATGTCTTCACCGAACGCTCTGAGCAAGACCGCTGAGGAAGCCACGCCCCGCGGTAGAGTGAGCTTTAACGCATGGTGGCGTTACGTCCTGCGAGCAGAGCTAAGCAAACATCCTCACATATCCAGCGAAAGAACGCTGTTTTAGAGCAGAGCGCGGCCCCTGCTGCGTCGCTATAACACACAACAACTGTTTGTGTGAGCGGAACGCGGCCGAGAGTTCACATTACATAGCCAGCGCCCCACACCGGTCACAGGAGATGCAACTCAAGGGGCCCTATTTTAACGGTCTGAAACGCAAGTGGGAAAGGCGGTTCTACGGCGCTATCGCTATTTTACAGGCGGATAAATGACACTTCCGCCGCGGCGCATATGTCCAAGGGTTGGTCTGAGCGGCCTAATTACCGTAGTGGTGTTGCGTAACGATCATGAACCAATCAGAGCTTTTTTCGATCCCTTTAAGACGATCGGCCGCATGTTCCATGGCGATTGCTATTATTGATGGCGGTTTGCCAGCCGCACACATGAAAGTTCACCACAGAAGATACGATGTGCTTTCAGAGCAGTCAAGAAACGCGACTTGGCTTTATAGGGGATGGAGGAAACCCACCCAAAATGCTCCTTGAAAGCTGGCTTGGAGAAATCGCCGTAATTGTATTCACAGCTGGACAATATATTCTTTTTATAGTTATTATATTTTATTATATTCTTATTCCTTTATGACACCACAAATGATTTTCCTGTGTGGTTATATATTTATGCCTTGTAATTATGTATGGTTTGCAAAATGTGGAACTGCTGTCCGTGTTAGATGAGGGAAGCAAAGTGTAGCGCGAGGTGCACAAGGCAATCCCTATGCTCGCATACGGCATGTTATGCATGCGCCCTTTAAAATAGCATCTGACAACGCGCCCTGCTCTTAAACCAAGGTATTTCCTGGTCAGTAGTCGCATGTTTTCCAGAAACGTCAAACATACGTTGTGCCAGAACACGCCTCCTCCTTCGGCCGACCGCCCTTGGGGCGCAAGATCATTCCCATTACCGCGAGGGCGCGGTGGCAAAGAACGCTCTGCGCAGTTGTAAACTAGCAACGACAACTTGCGCCAGTGACTAAGTCACTTGCGCCGGATGCAAGATAGGCCCAAGGGTGAAAAGCCTCAAGCACAATATCCTCGACCGGAAAGAAACTATTATGTCTTAGGGAGATACACGGATTAGGTCTGAGCAGCGCAAAGGAAAGTGTCCTCGTTAAGCAACAAGCAGCTCGGGCTGACAGACAGAGCGTCAGCTCACCGCCGCTGGCCGACACCAAGCCAATTAGAGCGCCGTCTAAAAGGACAGGGCATCCCAAAGGCCCTGAGACAAAGGCCGAATGGGTCCCTGACAACCCGCGCAACACGGTGGGAGGTGCCAGGGGGTGTAAAGCACGCGAACAGGCCTAACCGTCTAGCCCACGCAGAACCTCTTAGACCAGTGGATGGCTGAAGATCGGTCCACAAGTCACAGCCGCATTGGCAGCTGAAAAGCTGCCGCTGCATAGACCTTGATAGTGGAAAAAGCCAAACCCTTCTCCAATAAGTGCTGCAGAAAAGCAAAGCACGCTTCCCACCCCGCAATGGGATGGACAACAGCGTGGTTCTGTCACACCAATCAGAGAAGCGCACCACTTTGGCGGCATAAGGGAAGAAGTAGAAGGCGCACGAGCACTGGATAGTGTGAATAAGCCCTCAGCAAACTTTGCCTGCAAGGATCCAACCTCTCAGAGCCAGAAACCAACAGCGCCTCGATAAATGGCCGGGTGGTTGCACCGTCCTGGGCCCTGCGAAGCGCATCGGATCTGAAACGTAACCGGCCACCGCGCCGTCCGTGAGAAGCGTCGCCAGCTCTGAAACCACAGAGTGAACGATCTCTCGAGCCACATAACAGGGACAATTTTCCTCCTGTTCGACCGTTCCAAAGAAGAGAAGGATCAGCTAGAGCGGAGGGACGCATACAGGAAACCCGACGGCCAGCTGTGCCAACGCAATCCACCCCAACGGGGGGAAGGTCCGAGGTTGAGAGAACCACCCACCTGCAGTGTGTGTTCTCCCTGCCACGCGAACAGGTCCACCTGAGCCGTCCCGATCCCCGCCACATCATCCCAGATCAGGGTCCGACAATGTCGGATGTAACCGCCATCGTTCGGCAGGGGCCGCCGCAGACATGAGTCGCCCGGAAGTTCTGGGCGGCCGCGTATGTCAGGCCCTCAGACTGAGGAATACTGATGGGCCCAACGCCAGAGCTCGACCGCCTTTGGTGGATGAGAGCAGAGGGCCGCACTCCACCTGTTGTTATGTAACCGCCGCCCCGCCGACGACAACACACTGCTGTCGATCAGAACGTGCGCCACGCACAGTGAAAGAAATGCAAGAGACTCTCCTCACACGACGACGAGTCCAACACATTTTATGTGGACTGTAGGGGCGTGCCCGCCACTCGCCTCCCACGAGTGAGAGAGAACGTTCCTCCCAACCCGCACGAGGCATCGTGGAAGACCCACACGTAGGACGTCACTCTGCCCGGGGAACACCCTGAGAAGGGTTGGGGGGCTGGCTTCCCAATATTCCAGGTCTGTGTGACTGAATGGGTAAGGAAGGAGCACCCTGAACTTGTGTCCGCACGGGGTCCAACCTTTTGGCGCGCAAACCACCGCTGGAGTCCGCGCATAAAGAGCGACCAGGGCACCAAGGGCTGGGCGGCTGCCTCAGGCCCCAACAGGCATGATGGACAACGCGGTCACGTTCTAAGAACGCGAAAGTGGGAGAGTGCCACAGGATTTTGTCTCGCCGAGGAGGTGAATGCATCGCTGTCATGCGCCGAGTCCAGGCCAAAGCCCCAAGTAGCCCCATCTGCCGGCAGGAGCGGAAGCTCTTTTCCAGTTGATGGAAAACCCAGGAAAGAGAGATGTTTTATCACCGTCATGGGTGTCCTTCTCGCCGCTTCCTCTGAGTTGCTCAGAATATAAAGCAGGTTGTCGAGGTAAAAGAGAACCCTCTTTCCTGACGCCTGAGCAGATCCAAACGCCGCCTCCCACACACTTCGAGAGGTGCGCGGGCCAGGGAGTAGCCGAATGGCAGTTACTGGTACTCGTAACGCCAACCCCTTAAAAGGCAAAAACGGAGAAACTTCTGTGCGCCTGTTGAACAGGGCGTGGATGTAAGCATCCTTGAGATCCAGGGATGTGAACCAGTCGCCGCCCTCCACACTCGGAGCAGCGCTCTGATAGTGAGCATTCTGAATTTCTTTCGCGGCAACGAATCTTTTGAACACGCAAAGATCCAGAATAGGTCTCATCTCCCCTGACTTCTTCAAAACGAGAAGTAGCGAGTAAAAACCCCCGGATGTGACTCGTGGGGCGACGACAGTGCGGCCCTTCTCCAAGAGACGGGCCACCTCTGCTGCCAGAGCCGTGCTTGCACTGATGTCCCGCAGCCTGTCTCCACCACAACCCACAAAGGGTGGGACAGCGCTTGAACTGTATGGGATGACACCCATCTCAGCGTGCTGTCCAACCCATGATGGTAGAACGCACCGCTCTAGCCAACACGCATAGCGGTCGGAGAGAGGGCGAGCTGACAGCTGAGGAACGCTGTCCAGGAATAACTCGTAATCCTCAGCCCCTACCCGCCTTCCACACAGTGTGTTGGACAAGGAGGGCAACCCCAATGAAAGGGAGGAGGCTCAGCGAGCGTGGTGGACGACACAGACGCTGTACAAACAGCGAGCCGTCTAGACGCCATGCTCGTGCCCGCTGAACAGCCAATGAGCCGTCTAGCCATAGCACTCATGACCGTGCATTGCTCGCTGGCTATAACCACAGCACCCAGACCCGTCCTCTCACCCTCCACAAACTGTGGAAGGGAGGTAGAGGGGATAAGCAGGAAAATAGGAAACTAGTGCAAGCGCCCGTATCCACGGGCTCGTGTAACGAGTCTCCAGCCCGACCACGAATATCAAGGGAACGCCGCTTCTTAGAAGCGGGTGAGCCAGAGTACATGTAAACGAGCCGTCCGTACGCCACCCTACGGCAATCCAGCTGAGGGAGTGAAAGAGGTGATCTAAAGGAACCTCGCTCTTTAGGGAGTATGTACTGCCGTTCGGTCGAACGGTCTTTCTTTTCTTTATTAGGGAAAGAAAAAGCAAGTTTGCGGAACTTCTGGCTCCGCGGTGCTGCTCTCACCGGCTGCGGCGGCGGCTGCAGTTGCTGCGACTGCTGCTGCGCGTCGAGAGCCCCGTGAGAATCGCCCCGAACCGGGAACGGTTCTCACGGGACGGACTGCTGGTGAGCGAGCACCTCAGAGAACCGGGGTCCAATGCATCTCGAAGCTAACGGGACCCTGGACGAGGCTGGCCCGCTCTCGTTCCGGAACCGCAGTGTAAGAGAGCCATATGGCCCTCTGGATCATGGTGGCCACGCCATATGCCGCGCGGCTGAAACGGCTATTCGGCTGGCACAGCTGAACGATGGCGCTGGAGAACTCGGGAAACCGTCAGCCACTCTTGCGGCCTCCTCTGGGCCGTAAGCCGCGCAGCGACAAGGAGACCAGGGCAGAGGAGCAGCAGGCGATATTGTGACCGCCGCCGCAGATTGCGAGGCACAGATGAACACCCTGTCCGTCAGGCCGGTAAATCTGCTTCTCTGGAGGCGCCCGGGGCAGCGGCTTCTCGTTAGGGCGCCATTCGGCGCCCGGACAGAGAAGCGCTGCCAGGGAAGGCTCCAGGCGAGGGATCCCCCTCGCCTGGATATCAGCCCACCCTTCCACGTCGGTGAAGTCAACGAAGGCCCTCACCGGGGCCTTCAGCGTGGAGGGGTCCCCACCCACAGCAGTGAAAAAGTGCTAAACTGGTGGGAACATTTTGGATAACACACCAGCTGTCATGGATTGTGACCCATCGTGGATTGCGACCTGCTGCTTGTGGACTCTATGATGATCGCAGGCATGAATAATTGTGTACACATACAGATATGAGGACGACAAATGACCTGAAGATATTTGGTTGGGTTTTGACTCCTATCCCCCGCATTTACAGTGGGGTCGCAGAACTCGATGGTCTGCTGCATGGATATGTGACCCATCGTTGATTGCGGCCTGCTGCTTGTGGATTCTGTGATGATCACAGAAATGTATAATTGCTTACAAATACAGATATGAGGACGACGAATGACCTGAAACCATTTGGTTGGGGTTTGATTCCTTTTCCCCGCATTTACGGTGGGGTCGCAGAATTCGACGGCCCACTGTCATGGATAGTGAGCCATCGTTGATTGCGACCTGCGCTGCTTGTGGACTCTGTGATGATCGCAGACATGAATAATTGTGGCATTAGTATATATTTATTTAAACGGCAGTAAAAAAATGATAACGGTGGGCATAAAAATAAAAACGGCGGGCATTATAACAAAAACATAAATAAATAATTTATTAAGCACACCGTATGTGCTTGGCATTAATTAGCATTTCACACCATGGTTTCAACATTGGGGGGGAGGGTCCAGCCCCCCCCCAGGCAAATATTTTGAATATGCATTAATCTGGTGCACTCTGAGAGCAAAATCTCAATACCTAGCACCTCATTTTGAAGACCTTTTTAGGGATGGATGTTTTAAACACTTTAATACTGGATGTGACCAAGCAGTCTGGGAGTGTGGAAGACTTGAAATTAGGAAAAGGTTGACACACATATACTTCAGAGCTCTGTTTTCCTTTACTTTTTAAATTAAATGTAACATTTTGTGCTCCTCAATATTTCAACCAATCCAGTCAAGTTCTTTTTTTTACACATTACATTCATTGATGTTTTGTCTTTTTTTTTACAAAACACACACAAACAAACACCTGCACCATCACAACAAGGACACAAAATCCAGCCAGTTCTTACTTCCATTACATTTTTTATTGCATAACCATCACATTTGCCAATGTTGGGTAAAACCCACCCAGGTGCATCAATCTCATGGACCTAAATAGAAGTCACCCCAAAACTTTTGTTACCCCTCCGAAAACATAGATTGGCTGATATTTTCAACCACTTGTTTAATAAGTACATAGATGAGTTTCATGAGAGAGAGCACTGAGCTAATCTCATGGTGAAACCATTAACCCTATTAAATGATGCACTGTTAAAGAATTAGACATATCAAGGACAAAACCTAAATGTTCTCTGATTAGTTATAGATTAATCTATGAATACATACATTATACAATGTTTTGTAACTTTGAATGAGACTTGACTTAATAATTATAAACATTGAATAAATAACAATTACTATAATGCTGAGTCTACAGGTTATATAGGCTCCATGCAAACTTTTATGTATATTTATTTCATTTGAAGGTAATGAATCATCTTTTTTCACCAGAAGTCACTATGGAACCATTTAAGCCGACTATGTTCCATTAAAGCCCACCTCATGTTTTTCCTTAGGAAATCCATGTTGTCAGTCGTTGTCAGAATTCTCACTGTAATGAAATGCCAGGCTGTTCATTTTAACCTTACGTTCACACCAAACACGAAATTTGTCGCCCGTTCGCGTTGTCGCCGAAGTTTTGTCGCGCCACACATCATAACCTTACATTCACACCAAACGCAAAATTTGTCGCCCGTTCGCGTTGTCGCCAAAGTTTTGTCGCGCCATACATCATAATCTGTCGCTGTGCAAGTTTTGTCGAATTTGTCGCGCCACAACTTGACTCCAGGTCCTCCATTTCACAACCATGTCTGACATAACGAGCATTGCATGTCATTACCTTTTTAAAGACAAGCATTTAAAGACAAAAGCATTTAAAGACAAGCATTTAAAGACAAGCATTGCATGTCTTTAGCTTGAGCGGGAAGTGAACGCTACGTCACTCAAGGAAGTGAACGCTGATTGGCTGTAATCACGCGTCATCACGCGAAATTCGCGTCAAAGTTGAAAAATTTGAACTCGAGCGAATATGTCGCGCCACAAATCCACGTGAACGCGCTCGCCAGAAGACGGCGAAAGTGTGGCGCGACAAATCAAAATTTGTCGCCAGTTTTCTCTCGCGAAAATTTCGCCCGATACGCGTCTCTACGTTCATTTTGTATGGGATCTTGTCGCCCCGTCGCGTTTGGTGTGCACACGGGGTAAGACTTGATTACATGGGGTTACATCAAGATTATACACTGTCCAAAGTATTACATTTATCTTAGTATAATAGATGAAGCTAATTTGTTCGCAGGAAGATAATTGATAATTACTACAAAAAGAAGAAATCACAGCACCAGTCCTAAGATAGTAGAGGAATAGGCTTAATGGGTACCTTTACCCTAAAAAAAGAATGTGATTAGGGATGAAGCATGGGCTTGAGGTGAGTGAGGGAGCTTCAGGCTGGAGAGAGTGAAGCAGGCAGGCTGGAAGTGGAGATCCACAGAGCACTACAGGCAGAAAGAAACAAGGATTGATGTGATACAACTGGTGAGAAAAACTACTATCGGGTGTTACATATACGAGAGCCAGGTACACATTAGTGTTGGCTCATTCGCGAACGAACCGGTTCGAATGAACAAATCTTTAGGACGAACGAACTGAACCGGTTCGAAACAAAGCGAACCGGTTCCTTTCTCTCGTTCGTTCTCGTTCACCACGATTTCACCGGAAAACTCGACTGAACGAACGAACGAGTTTCCGGTAGCATGGACTCCACTGAGTCTGGCTGACTCAGCTGAGAACCGTGCAATGGCGTGCATTCCATGATGCGATTCACCGCTACCGGAAACCAGACTGAACGAACGGAACGATTCGCGAACTACTCCTCCCAGACCCTCGACTCGCTGACAGTTCGTTCACTCACGAGAAGACCCCGAGGTCGCCGCCAGGCGCCGCCATTTGTGCCATTTCGAATTTCAGCCGCCGCCAGTCAAGTAATAATTCTATCACATAGTAGGGCTTTGACTCCGAATGTGAATATTTTATGTGTGAGTATTGATTAGACAGCGATTTATTAAACCTAATAAACCGTTGGAACACGCAAGACCGGTAACCATAGCAACGGTGGTAAACAAACCTCGCAAAACCCAATCCAGGTCGTACTGAAGGCATTTAATGGTCAAAATATTATTAATTAATATTCAAATATATCCAAATATTAATAAACAAACAAACTTCGAATATGATTTTTGGCCAAAAGTCAAAGCCCTGGTATGTGTGTGTGTGAATTATTCTATTATTTATTTACTTTGATATTGTTTATACATTTCTTTATTCAAATCTGTTTGATCTCAGAATTATTTCATAGTGAAAAGGATGGCTGTGTGTTCCACAGTTGACACAGTAGCTCATTCAGTGTTGAGGGAGGCCTATTATAGCCCAAGGTTAAATAGGAAAACTCAAATGTGTTATATTGGCTTTGATAATGATGATAATAATAATAATAAAAATAATACTCATACTATTACGTTCTTAATAGGGTTACCAACTTGTAACTGCATCAAATTACATTTCCAAAGTAACCTTTCAGTACTGGAGCTGAATAAATGGCACATATTGTTGCATGCACTGCACCAGGAGTAGGTTATATATTAGTTATAAGTAGGCTATACTTAGTTAGCTTCAACGATACGCGATATCATATAATATATTATAATATAAATAAAAAATAACGATATAAGTGGGAACGTCCATGTAGGCCTACGCAGCAGCACTACGCTCAGGTGATGCCGCACGGCATGTCATTAACTATCGTATTATCTCTGAGGTAAGGAAAGCTTCAGGTAGTTCGTTACATCGTTTCCACACCATCCGATTCACCGGAAACTCGACTGAACGGAGGAGTCGTTCGAGAAATCAGTCTAGTTTCCGGTAGCGGTGAATCGCATCATGGAATGCACGCCATTGCACGGTTCTCGGCTGAGCCAGTCAGACTCAGTGCTACCGGAAACTCGACTGAACTGGGAGGAGTCGTTCGCGAATCGTTTGTTCGTTCAGCCTGGTTTCCGGTAGCGGTAAATCGCATCATGGAATGCACGCCATTGCACGGTTCTCATCTGAGTCAGTCAGACTCAGCGGAGTAAGTGCTACCGGAAATTCGACTGAACGAACAAACAAACGAATCGATTCGCGAACGACTCCTCTTGGCGAACTGAATCACGCGAACTGGTTCACGGAAACGAATCACTAAATCCACCACAAGTACACATATCTACCACTGAAATTGAAGTATGATCCACCGCTGACAACAAGTTAACCGGATCTCTGTCCCCAGCACATTTAAAACCAAACTGCCCATGCATTTAGATCTAATGGGGACATTTCGGAACATTGAGACGTCGACATAATAAGGCGTTGGAATTACGGAATGGGGGCCAGGGACAACGTCATCCAGCTGGCTTATTACATAGGTAACGCATAGCTAAAGATGCTGCTCGCTAGAGAAGCGACAACAATCCACGAAATGTGAGAGACACTATCAAAAGCTTCATAACTTACCTGTGTTTTCGATTGTAACACCCCACTCATTTGCTGTTGTTGATGTTTTTGATTCCGTGGTCATGTAAAAAAGACGGTTGATGACCAATGCAATCGAGTGACAAGTCACCGTCACCGAGCCGCAGTTGCGGGGACGAATCAAATCATGGATCCATCCCATTGACTAGCTAGCCCGAACAGCCATATTCCCATTGGCTGTAAGAGCTGTAGTAGTGAGTGAGATTGAGTTATTTAGGGTGTGCGGTACGCACTGTGTGCAGAGATGCGTTCAGGGAACGGACTTCAGCGTACTTCAGGGAAAACCTGTTCTACCCATGGAAATATTGAATTGCTATATCCCTATTCCCAGCGATTTATTGGGGTGGACATTTTGGGCATATCTGAACATTGGGGGGGACTTGTACCCCCCAATGTATATGCCCGCTACGCCTATGTGGATGACATCCTGACCTCACACGATGAGCTCAAGACGCTGGGAAGGATCACCAAAGGGGTGGAGGAGATTTTGAAAGCAAGAAGCTTCTTCCTCAAACCGTGGGTCCTGTCACGCCAAAGTGGGAGGAGTGGAGCCCCTGCTGAAACAACTGCTGACTCTAGTGCAGAAACAACTGTACCCAGGACTCTGGTACTGCCCAACCAAATGCATGATGAGGAGAACAAAGCACTCAGGGTCGGCTATGAACCTGAGACAGACAAGCTTCGGTTGCTGACATCTGTCATCTTCTCTAAGAAAAGAGGGAAAATGAGGACAGGACTTAATCTAAGAATGGAGAATTTTAGGGAAGGGACACCAAATCCCCTTACCCGACGCATACTTCTCAGCCAGATTGCTGCATTGTACGACCCGATTGGTCTTGCCTCACCAGCCCAACAGAAGGGAGTTATGTTGATACGAGAATCGTTCCAGAAAGCTGGCAAGGACAACCCATCGAAAGACACATGGGATACCCCCCTCTCACCAAAACTTAGAGAAGGCCCAATAACGCTCTTTGAAGAATACGTGAGACTTGGCCAGGTCAGGTTTGAGAGAAGCCTCACGCCACCTGGAGCCATAGGCCCACCAACAGGGATCACATTCTCAGATGGAAGCGAATCCTCCTATGGAGCCGTGCTCTCCTTGTGGTGGGAAACCCGGGACAAAGTTTTAGTGAAGTTGGTGGAATCCAAGGCTCAACTCACCCCTCTTGACCCAAAGGGAGACGTGATCAAGGCAGACCTATGTGGTGCGGTCTTTGCCACGCGCCTAAAAAAGTACTTTGAGAAGCACTGCCACATTAATGTCAAGCAATGGATTCACTTTGTGGACAGCCAAACAATCCTGGCAGCCATCCAAAAGGACAGCTACGGCTCCCAGACCTTTTTCTTTAATCAAATCAGCAAGATTCAGAAAGCCGGACAAGTGGAAGATTGGAGGTGGATTGAAGGCAAACGAAACATTGCTGATATACTCACCAGAGGTACAACTCCTGAGGAACTTAACGAAGGGTCAGAGTGGCAGCAAGGCCCCAAGTTCCTGAAATTGCCAGAGGCTGACTGGCCTATGAAGATGGCCAGTGAAATTACACCCTCTGCTGCTGAAGATGTGGGAAAACTTCAGCTGAAAGCCTTCTCAGCAGTGGTCACCGGGTCCCAGTCAAAAGAAAGATCTAGCCCCAAAGGGCCTGAAATGAAGGAAGAACTCAAGCCTGAAGGAGCCAACGGTAGACAGACCTCACCAGCTGTCCTGGGTTCAACATCAGTGGCAGACAGAGAAGGCCCTGGGCAATTGGACTGGTGCGCCTTGTGGAACCTCAACGCTTCAGTTCTCTGTCCAAGCTGTGGTGTTCCATAGCCTGGACTCGACAGGCTGCAGAAACCTGGCTGAGAAGACGCCAGGCACCAGACTCTTCAAAGTGGGAGGCAAACCGCTCTATCCTGTCTATTGAAGAAATAGCGCAAGCCTTATGAGGCCTGGTCCTCGCAACCCAAGATGCCAGTCTGTTCCTGGACTCGACACTGACCCGCTTGGTGGTCCACAAGGACGAGAGCACAGGAATCCTTGTCTGTGGAGGAAAAATTCAGTCCTGGAAAGAAGGTGGAACAGCTGTTCTTCTAATCCCATTTCATTCATGGCTCGCCACCCTGCTGTCAAGAGAAGCCCATGAGGAGAACCAGGTGTTGCTGCCACACTTCTGCGCACCAGGAGGAGAGCATGGATTGTGCAAGGTCGGAGAACTGTAAAAAAAAGTAGTAAATGACTGCATTTCATGCTGCAAACTGAAAGGAAAGATGTGTCAGCAGATAATGAGCGATCTGCCGCCAGAACGCTCACAGCGTGCCAACCCATTTGAGTATACCACACTTGATCTTTTTGGCCCCTTCGAAATCAAAGATGCTGTCAAGAAGAGAACAGAAAAAAAGGTGTGGGGCATAGTCTTCTGTTGCATGGCATCAGGGGCAGTTCATGTGGACCTTGTTGACGACCAATCTTCTGAAAGCTTTCTCCAAATTTACTCTCGCTTTGTAGCATTGAGAGGGCATCCTAGAAAATTGTGGTCGGATAGGCGAACCAATTTCATTGGAGCTAAACCTGCCCTACAAGACTTTCATAGGTACTTAGCTACCTTATGGGACGCATCCATAGAGGACAAAGCCGCTCTGCATAGCTTGCAGAGCGATCATGGCCGCATGCTCGTTAGCTTCGTCCGTGTCGACATCTACATCAGCTTCTCCAGGCGCCATTTCCTCGTTTTCGTTCTGCTTTGAGTTGTTACGTTCTTAGCCTTCCTTAGTTTATATTTCCTGATGTGATTTGTGATAAAATAAGCGTGAATAATAAAAAAAAAAAGCGTGAAATTCGTGGACTAATCTGGGAGCTCACAAATTAGTCACAATTTCGAGCTTTTCTGAGAAAATCCTTCTCGAAAAAGACTTTTCAACAAGTCGGCCGCAATATCCAGTCCTTCTCCTCCGGCATCCATTGCAATTAAAGTGAATCTAATCTAAAAAAAATCGAACCTAACGATCTATATAATTTCGACGCTAGCTAGTTGTAATTCCTTTTGTTTTCCTCCTGATGGCGCCAAACAACAAGGCCAGCTAGAAGGCCTATAAATGAATGAATGAAAATATATATTAAAAGGTATAAATTATATATTTTAGAAAAATTAAAATAATGCTTTGCTGGCCCTGACGGCCCGCCTCTGCTTAAAACACATAAAAGCAACCAGCAGAAGCCCGGGTCGCTGCAGTGCTGCGCCACCGGTGTATCTGCTTAGTAACTGTGGAAGCTCCTAAAGTTAGGGCAACGGTGTAGGCTGTGAGAACAGTGTGCAAAGCCTTGACTACACCGTTGAATTTGCTAAGGATGTTGGCTTATTGTCCATTTTCCGTCTTCAGGGGAACTGGGGTGTTAGT
This sequence comes from Melanogrammus aeglefinus, assembly GCA_900291075.1. Classification (NCBI taxonomy): domain Eukaryota; kingdom Metazoa; phylum Chordata; class Actinopteri; order Gadiformes; family Gadidae; genus Melanogrammus; species Melanogrammus aeglefinus. The sequence goes on along the minus strand of OLKM01003013.1, from coordinate 28,977 downwards.
CCTTTTCTTCTCAAGGAACTCACGAGCCACAGTATTTAGATTCAGCCACATCAGTTCCAGCTGATGACACCTGGAGAGAGGTTTCATTTGATGGGTCCAGGAAATTATTCTCGGCCCCTGGGTTCAAAGCAGACAGTCTGCCAATGAGCTCGCTACTGCGCTCTCCAAAACACGCATCCATCTCTCCTTGCACAGCTTTAATAATACTGTAAAATATTCCCTTGATCTCAGTCTTTTCGTCTGTCACTTTGTGGCTGACCAACTGTTTCTTCAACTGCAAATCCACAGAGGTTCTTGTTAATTGTGCGTCTTCTCTTGCTTGGACCTGTGTCAGTCACCGGCATTGCCTCGGTGGCCATGGCTGGAGGAGCGCAGAGATCCCACAGTGCAGAAAACTAGTTTTCTGTGCTCAGTGTCTTCACGCAGTCGGAAGCGCTGTTCACAAGTGTCACAGCGGTGAACAAGTCCATATCTTCGGCTTGTAGTAGTCTGTTAGGTGGCTCGAAAAGTGACAACAGTTTCAACAAGGTGCACAATGAAAAGAAAACTGCACTGCGTAATGGCACGAAGCAGCCCAGTAACCTCGAACCAAACCATGGCGTTGTGTGTTTTCCACCTCGGTCAGTAACATGGCTATGTCTTGAAAACTCTTCACCACAACTTTTACTGTTGCCAAGTGGCCAGTCTATCTCTGGTCCAAGAGATGTTTCAGGGTCTCGCCTTTGTACAGAATAGCCACGTTCAGCTTCCTGATGAAGTTGGACAGCATGTTGCATGCTCTAAAAAATCCTTGACAGCTGCTTCACTGGACATGGCATGAATCACAACCAGATGAAGTTGGTGATTAAATCATTGAATATATGGTATGTTACGATACAACTTGTTTTAGAGCAATTTCTGCATACAACATGGTGATGAGCTCACCATGCCTGCCAGACATGAATGATGCGGCATCATAACTTGCCTCAGGATTTTGTCCGTGCTGAGTCTGGCACTGGTGAGCTCATCAATGATGACACCTGTCAGAGCCTCTGCATCACCTTTCTCAGATGTGGCCATTACCAAGAAGCGATCACACACATCATAGTTTTCGTCAACGAAACACACAACTACAGATATATTCTCTTGGCCTAAAGCATTGGTAGCCAACCCGTCGAGCGCGATCGACTGGTCGATCTTTGAGGCTTTCCATGTAGATCCTGAAGATAATAGAAAAATAAATACACAATATCCTATATTATGCATGATACATTTTCATAATACGTTTTGCAAGCATATCTCTCTCACTCTCTGGAGGCCTTCTATTTTTTTCTGCATTTAACAGTGTCTGCATTTAACGGTGTCTGTACATTTAACAGTGTCTGATTTAAGTGACCAATTAGATAAAACGTGGGGCGCGAACGTCAATATAGGCCTGTTGCTACGATACGGCTCTCTGGTGACAGCTAGCATGGCGGAGGCTCCACGAAAGAAGACGAAAACATACAACTTCCATTCAGAATGGGAAGAGGAGTTCATTTTTACTTTGGTGAAAGACAAGTGTGTGTGCATGTTATGCCACCAAACACAAGCACTGTCCAAAAGAGGAAACCTGGAATGGCACCACAACACTAACCACTCGAAATTCAAAGACAGCTACCCCCCAAAGAGCGCAATCCGTGCAAGAGGAGCTGAAATCGGGGTTGAAGGCCCAGCAATCGCTTTTTACAAAACCCGCTACGCAAAATAAGGCTGCTACTGAAGCATCCCTTCGCATTAGCCACCTGCTAGCTAAACACAAGAAACCTTTTACAGATGGAGATTTAATCAAAGAAGTAACCGCAGAGACAGTTTTCAACGACGACAAACAATGACGACATTAGAACTGCACTTTGTGGTGTACCGCTTGGCCCTGCGACAGTGACAAGGAGGGTTGAATCACTGTCAGAAGACGTGGATCGACAAGTATTGAAAGACTTGTCCCGCTGTGAATATTTTTCTCTACAGTTCGATGAATCCCTGGATGTAATGAACACAGCCCAGCTTGTTGTGTTCGTCAGAATGGCTTTTCAGGATTCTACAACCAATGAGGACTTCCTTACTCTTTTGCACTTAAAGGAGAGAATGAGAGGTGAGGATATTTACCAGGACTTTAAAAAGTATATTGACGAAAACGGCATCCCCATTAATAAACTAGTTGCCATTACTACTGATGGGGCTCCGGCAATGCGAGGTGTGCAGGCAGGTTTCATAGCGCTGTGCTGTATGACCCCAAATTTCCTGGTGGTCAAACTGATAAACTCGATTAGAGGAAAAGCGCTTCAGCACCGCTTATTCAAGGCGTTATTGGATGAGCTCGATGCTGCATACGGAGACCTGCTTCACCACGCTGAAGTCCGGTGGTTGAGTCGCAGCAAAGTGTTACAGCGATTTGTTGACTTGCTGCCTGAGATAAAGACTTTTTTGTCAACAAGGAACGAGGAGCACGAGGAACTGTCGGATGATGCGTGGCTACCGGATCTGGGGTTTTTAACAGACCTAACGGCAAAACTTAACACACTCAACTACGGCTGTGCGATTCATCAAATTTTAATCACGATTTCGATTCTTGGGTCAAACGATCTCCAAATTAATAAAATCGAGTTGGAACGATTCTTTTGGAATTTTCCGTTGTCTATGAGGTTTTGTGAAAGAGACGCGCATGCACAATTCAGTCCCTCCCCCAGAGCATTCAACCGGCCCCGCGAGTGGTGCGTGTGTGGTGACCTTATTCAGATAACAGCGCGAGCGAGATGGCAGTGGGAGGACAGCCGCGTTTGCTCGATAAAAAGGGTAAAAAACTGAAAACTATGCTTTTCAAAAACGATTGCTGAGGAGGATAAAAGACAGATTTGAGGCTGAGCAGGGACCTTGGACCTTGGACACTGGCAATCCTATGACAGAGGAAATCAATCATGGCAGTTAACAAGAACAGCAGCAAAACAAATTTCAGCAAATGTTTGTTTATTAACTTGTATGGTTAAAACAAATTATGTACATTTAAAATTAGATGTACATACTTTGTACTTCTTCAGGTTGTCCCATTTTTTCTTTGCCTGCAGGGGAGTCACCTTCCCCTGCAGGCCCATTTTCTCCAGAATTGTCCTAATCACAGAGAGATGATTAATCACAGAGAGAAAACAAGAGAAAAGATAAACATTTATCAATCATGTTAATAGCCCATGTTAACAATAGCCCATTTGTAATATCTACATTTGACCATCTTGTAAAGATTACAGTTAAATTAGCACTTGATCAACCTCTACTTATCATACTTATCGTATAAACGTAACTAAACTATTGTTCTGACCCATGGCGACAGCTTGCGTAACCATTGACCACACTGTTTATCTAAATAATTTCAGTGTGGAACGTGGATGCAAAACATTCCGAAAACGATATGAAAATGATAGTGTGGACGGAAATCGTTTTTATTGCGGATGTGCGTTTTTACATTTACCCGGGTTAAGGCCGATATATGCTCTGTTTTAGACGTAACGCGTAAGCACGTAAGATACATAACCCCCCCTTGCGCAGTAAAATATCCCCCCTTACGTGCTTAAGTGCGTCGGCCCAAATTCCTGACTATGCGACTAAAACACTACGGCCCTACGCAGCTCGCAAGGACTGTGATTGGCCAGCTATCCTACATCAATCAGGATGAACGCACATCCATCTTCCGTCTCCGTCTTCCGTAAGAGTTCTCTTCTCGAATTGGCTTTTCCTCGCTTCGCAATATAATCATTTGCTTTCAATGCTTACTCGCTCCGAGCTCCCTCAACTCGTCTTCGACTCAACCTTAACACGTTCAGACACTCAGAGTGTGGAAAAAAGACCGCTAACCCTAAAGCTACTGCTACTCTTTCTTCCGCTACGATTTCCACTTCCACGCCAACAGATTCGTTCGTTGCTCCCCCTACTGTTCTGGCGGAGAATCCCCTTGCAACACGCGCAATCCTTAAGGAACCTTACGGGGACCGTAAATCAAAACGTGTCTAAAACAAGTCCCTTGTGTAAATTACGTGCTTACGTCTCTGCGTCTAAAACGACCCTAAATAGGCCTTTAGTGTGGACGGGGCCTGAGACGCAATCACAAAGCCGCTTACGACGAATTCGCAAAGAAACAAAAACACAAGACCACAACCCCGACGACAGCAGGACAGGCGTCGATTACAACCGATTGTTCTGTCTTATTTAATTTTCTAGTAGGCCTATATTTATTTTATTCATTGAAAGTTTTATAGAAATTACAGAACAGCTGGATACATATTTATTTGTACATTATTTTCAATTTAAACATTTTCTATTTTTTTATTTGAACAGTTTGTGTACTGTGTAGTTTAAGAATTTTGGAAACTCAGTTACTGTGTTTTTTTTTTTTTAAATAAATGCATTTTATTTTCAAACTCAAGAAGAATCGTTTGAAGAATTGTGATTTCAATCTTGACCAAAAAAATCGTGATTCTCATTTTTTCCAAAATCGAGCAGCCCTACACTCAACAACGCGCTGCAGGGAAAGGACAGACATCTGCCCCACATGATTAGCGCAGTGAATGGGTTCAAGGCCAAGCTGGGTGTTTGGAACCACACTGGGTGTTTGGACCACACACCTAGAAGAACAAGAGGCTGAGCCATTTCCCCAACCTGGAGAAAATGTCACACGCCATCAAAAACAAGGAGGTTTTTAACCCAGAGCAGTACTGTGCCCAGCTGGACAAAGTGACAACTGAGTTCAATCGGCGGTTTGTTGAGTTAGACGTCATCAGGGGCGTCGATTACGCCGGGGACGCCGGGGACGCGTCCCCACCAGATTTCATCAAGCTTCATTTTGTCCCCACCACTTTTTTAAAAAAGAAAGCATCCAGTTGAATTATTATGGATTATAACACGGGTCTTCTCAATGCTGTGAAACGCTCCGTTCCATTGCATGGGTTCTTCAAAACATCCGGCGGTGAATTATATTTGATAATTCACCATTGCTAAGTATAATTGACCGCCGTCATGTGGAAAACAAAGGACTTTTTTGCCTATAATGACGTCTCCGGTATCAACTCCTTCAAAGTAGTTCCGGTAACTTTTCAAACACAGCCGTCCTTCGGTTGCTAAGCGACGTCAACGTCTTTGGCGGACTATTTCTCTGCTGATCAACACTACGAATGCTGGTAACAAATAAATTGTAAAAAGACACCATGTGAAGTAGGCTATTTTTTTTCGTTTTGGCACGTAGCCGTGTAATAAACGGGATAATGTACAGAACGTCGCCGGTCATTATCGAAATTAAGCCCCTTCAGTGGGCAGCATTAAGACACCTTCGCTGCGCGTCGGGGTCCTGTTCGCCCTGTCGGGGCTTATTTTCCCGATAATGACCGGCATTCTGCACATTATCCCTTACTTATTACACGGCTCTTCCCAATGCTGTAGACTGCTCCATTCACCTGCATGGACCTTCCTAAGGTTCAGCTGTCAATTATTGTTGTTATACGGTTCTTCTCAATACAGTTGAATACTCACTTCCACCATATTGACCGCTGTCAAGGAAAGTGTTTTTCTTTTCCTCTGATTCACGTCATCTGTATCACTCTGCAGTCCAGTAACTCATCAACCCCAGCGCATTCTGCTGATCAACGCAACGAATGATAACAAATACATTGGAAAAATACACACTTTGTGAAGTTATTTTTTCGATTTGGCAAGTAGCCATTACAAATAATACCAATACTCTTTGGTTGGGATGATGAGGCATCAGACAATCAAGTCATTTTAGCCTGAATATATAGGTAAAAAGCACCAGAGCAGGTTTCTAGTACCATAGTATCAGAACGATAACCTGTTGAACTAAATGGATGTGGTAGACTACACCACGGGATGCATCTGCAGACCACCGCCACATAAATAAAGGTAAGACGCGATATTTATTGCCTAAGATTTGCTGGTGCTGTGGCGAGATCTTTGGTGTTTTTTGTATTCAAGTGGTCGGCTGTTTTAACTTGCAATTGAGGTGTCAGTCTCTTGCTGACACAAAGTGACTTGCGGTCATTCTTGCTTTGCTTGAATTCTGTAATAATTGTGGGGGGGAGTGCATGTGCTAGTTTTGATGGAATGCGTGTTGTGAATTGAGAACAGTAGCTCATGATGTGATACAGCGTTCAGCTGTGCAACAATTTTTTGTAGTGCTGTGTGTAGCCACACGTTTGGCCCTTCTGAACTTAAACACGCAGTTAATTTCCTTTCCTAGCTCCTCTTGTTTATGTTGTTAGCTTAGCCATATCATGTCACGTTGTCAACATTGGATAGGCCTACATGGAGCAGAACATAGTGGGTCATATGTCTGATGCTCTTTGTAAACGTTTTCTTCATTAAACCTGCCAGACAGATTTTGTATACATTTTATTCCTTAGTAATTAGGGTATCCTGTCTTTCATAACCTTTCATTACCGGCACTAAAGAGAGAAAAAAAGAGTGCATCCTCATTGTACCCAGCACTTCTGAAAATGTACTTCCGAATGAGTCTCTATCCCCAGCACATTTCAAACCAAACTGACGGCCATGGACGTCATGGATGATATTGTTGCATTCCTCTCACACCCATTTCTGCCCATTGATATAGAACAGGTAGCAGACAGATCCAGCAGGTATTTGCTTTTCCAAGTGGAGTTGACATGGAGATGGTTGATTTGCAAAATGACGTAGAGCTGAAAACCAGATCAAGGGACAGTGACTTTTGGGGACTGGTCAGCAAAGAGAAGTATTCTCTCCTCACTGCATGTGCACTAAGAGTGAGTTTGCTCAACATTTCAACTCAAAAGTTTGCTCAACTTTTCGATAATCTTGTTTTGTATCTGTGGGCTGGTTCTATCTATGGGAATGTTTTTGTAATCCTAGAACAGCCCCATGGAGTGTCGTGGCAATTTCTATTTAGATATTGCGTCTCAGGGGTGGAAAGTAGCTAGTTACATTTACGTGTTTTTTAAAATCTATACTTTTACTTTGAGTATGTTTATTTTGAAGTATTGTAATTCGCTACATTTTATATCACCCGCATTCCTGAGTAAAAATAAAAAAAGGAAAGAAAATACAAATCGCGGACAGCGTTTATATTTACGGGACAACACCGGAAACTACTGCATTGGAAGGGAGGAGAGGAGAACAAACTTGCGCCAAAATCTAATGACAACGACGACGATCATGGAAACAGACGACCGCAGAGACGATATGGAAAATAGTACAGCTGATGGTAAAACCGAAGAGAACCCCATGCCTTACATGATGGACCACTTCGGTTAGAAGAGCCAAAAAGGAAACAGCATCATTATGCAATGTAAGATGTGTTTGCCGAAAGAAGTGAAATAGCATCATATAAAAATGCATGGCATTGCTAACGTTGGTTGCCAGTGCACTAGCAGATAGGTAAGGGTTAATATAATGCGACACGAGGGTTCCAGTTATCAGGAATCCACGGCGGTTCTCGCATTCACGTCGTTTCCACGGCGTCCATTAAACACAGTTATTAAACCTATTTTAAGTTAAACAGGGGTCTTACTCACCTTTTAATGAGATAACCATTGAAGTTTATCCAGAGGACATTTAGTTTAGCCCCTTGATTTTACTACTATCGCTATTACAGCTCTTGTGTTACGAGCGCCATCCTGTGGTGGCTGTTTCATGACAGGATATTTAAGGCTTTATAAATCACATATCAACACTGTTAGAGAATGGTGTCCCATTCAAATGGCAACCTGTTTGAATGTAAATAGGGATGTGAATCCATAGTTACATCAAAATGAACAACTGTGTGAATGTTAAAGTCATAGTAGGCCTACACTTGAGATGGGGTTGTACGAGGTATGCTTTCCATTGGAGAGTCAATGTATTACCATATTGGACGGCGCTCAGTACTGTCAATTTATATAATGTAAAAGACAAAATGTGATTTGAATTTAAGCTATGAATGTTAGTATTTTAAATGCGCTGTGTTTAATGAACACAACGTTGATTTACATACTGATTAAAACATTTGTTTACAGAGGAAACATCCATCAAAGCTGAAGGCGGATGATAATGTAGTGCATTAAGCTATACCTGTTTACAAAGGTTAAGGACTGTTTAGCCCTGAATTTTCATTGCAATTTGCAAAGTTTTTGCTACAGAGAAATCAAACTCTTCAGACACAAATAATTGTCTTCTTGTTTAATACGTGCACGTTGCTGAAACGGGAGCTTAAGGCTAGCCTACTTATCTCTTGAAAATGTATCATTACGACCAAGGTTTCTGTATCGATGCTGTTGTCTTCTGATGTGATGTGAAATCTTTGCTCCGAATTGTTTTTTAAAAACTTATCTAAAGTATAATGACACAGTATGTATCCATTCATGCGTGGTGACATGATTTGTTTAATTTACACTTTAATTTGTAAAGGTGTTGCATTAATTAAACAAAACCAGTTTGAGATTGATATCCCCTTGTCTATAATGCCCTATACAGAGGAGACCCCGCCCCCTCCCGCTTTTTAAAAGTAACTAGTAACTTGTACTTTAAGTTCATTTTAAATCAGCTACTTTTTACTTTTACTTAAGTAGATTTTTTAGACCAATACTTTTACTTTTACTTGAGTAAAATTTCATCCAAGTTATCATACTTTTACTTGAGTAGAATATTTTTGTACTCTTTCCACCTCTGTTGTGTCTAAGGCAAATGAGATATTTATGGTACAAAAGACTCGCAATACTTGTAAACAATTATGGTCATATATATTTGTAAAGATAATACACACAAAAACGCATCATAACATGCATCAACAAATAATAACAACAGGCATACAATATTAATCTGAGGCCTCAGATGGGAGTTCGCCCTGCGTCTATCAGAAGGCTCGCAGGGAGAATTTACTGAGTGTTTAAAGTAACGAGTTCTTATTCACTTCTGCTTGGGTTCTGTAGGGGAGCCGCCCCCTCAATCCACCAAAAGTCTTTGTTTTACCAGATGGTAATCTTTTGATTGAAGTTCTCCAAGATGTCATAAATACAGGTTTGCGGCCTTGCCATGTGACCCCTTTATCACTTCCGCTGCCCAGGGGACAGAGGAACAGGCTTGCATATCAAAGGGTCACATCAGGGTTATATACGAGAACAGTCACATCCAACGAGAGGAGAGGAAGAGGCAGACAACAGGAGGTCATCACCCGGAACGTCAAAGATTCACACTTTAGTTGACCCTCTGCAAACAACATGTGGATTTTCCATCACACAGATCACACACAGAATAGTAAACTAAAGTTAGGAATAAGAAAACGTAACAACATGTAGATTTTCCATCACAGGAGCTATTAGCATCTTGCACACTGGCAAAACTAGCATTATCGCCACGTAACGGCAATTGATTCACCACTAAATACTCCAACATATCAATTACGGCTGACATGTAGTATCTGTTGTGAGCCAGTTGCTCTGAATTTAAGAGAGTGGAAATGTCTTTCCCTGTCTCGCTATGTCTTTTGTTTCATGGCTTCATAGGCTAAATGTTATTTTGAAGCTGCATGCTTATTTAAAGGACAATTCTGGTATTTTGAACATTGAGCCCCCTTTCTGGTTTGTCTAGGATGAAATACAGTTGTTAACATATTGTTTAATATTGGTCCTGTCTCGAGTATTTGGCTAATTTCGAATCACCCCTGCCTGCTTCACAGTGGCTGGCTATAGGCATTAACAAACACCCCTTAACCTTCGTTTTCAGAAATGTGAAACTCATCGAGTGGTTACTGGTGTTGTTGATGTTCCTCATCAAGTATCGTAGCGAAATACAGTTTCTGCATTTTGTAAATGAAACGTAAACCGGATCGAAACCGGAAACGGAAAGGGGGGGTGGTGTCTTTTCACTCGGTTCTACGTATCAACAGTAGGGTTGAAACAGAGCGAAAAGACTACAACCACCCCCCTTTTCCGTTTCCGATCCGGTTTACGTTTCATTTAGAAAATGCCGCTTTATAAAATGCCAAATAAAACACGTCAGAAACTGTATTTTGCTACGATACTTTTTATGATGAACATCCACCAGCTAGAGGAAAATGATAATTTTTTTTAACCAAACATTTGACTGGCTATTTCTTCAACGCAACCTGTTTGGGTTTGTCCGTGCCAAGGTCACTCTCACCTACTGATCCAACAGGCAGTTGTGGCCCAAATACTGCCCCAGTCGCAGTTGCACTTGACCGGCTGCTGGTAGCATCCGCTCCGTGGCAGCTGCAGGTCCTGCCAGGCCCAGGGTCGGGCTCCACGGAGCTTCTAGCAACGGGCTCAGGCTCAGATTGTTGTCCAGGGTGTCCTCGAACGGCAACATCAGGAGGCGTCGGTATTGTATCCGATTTGGCAGAGGACACTGTTGGTGGGCTTTTCAACCACTTACGAATATCCATGATGATGTACTAGAAATTAAATAGTAAGCCGGCGAAAACTCTTCCAGCTTCACTTTCAAATATGCGCGGTAACTGTTGAGTGGTTGAACATTGACGTAGGCTACGTTACATAGGCCTAGCCTAACTTTCTTTTCAGTTAGGCCGTAATAGGCTGTTGCAGTGTACAGTAGATAGATTCCCATCAATCAAACAAAATCACACCATTGTTTCATTATATTTTAAATTTTTTAATGATAAAGACTGCAAAATTAGTATTTATCAACACAAAATTAGCTACTATGATCATATATTTCTTTTTAAATTTAAGTATTTTTTTGAGAGTTATGTGCCTCAAGTGGGGGGGCAGGCCCGGCCCCCTATGGCCCGCCCCTAGCGACGGGTGTGGGTGTGTCTGTAGGATCATCGGGGTCCCAACTCGTGTGTGTATTTGTGTCGTTGTGTGTCTCAAGGGCCATGGGGGACCTAAGGTATGTTTGTGTGTGTGTGGGTTTGTGTGTCGGTGTTTGACTCTAGTGCAATGGGGGTCCTCACTTGTGTTTGTGTGTGTGTGTGTGTTTGTGTGTCGTGTGTGTCTCTAGCGTCAAGGCATCCTAACTCGTGATTGTGTGTGTGTGTGTGTGTCTTGTGCCTCGGTGCGTGTGTGTCTCTCTAGGGTCACGGAGGTCCTATCTCATGTCTGTGTATGAGTGAAGACAGGCGATGGCTTGGGACAGCCGATAATGGGCGGGAACCCCTGCTTATTATTTGGGACTCCTACACCGGGTATAAAATCTCTCTCAGCCTGCTCTACAAAACAGAATATCAACCTTTCAGTTTCTGATGTTAATCATAAGTTTGGTTCCTGCTCCAGGATTCCAGTCCACACTCTGTTCAACGGTCCCCCTGAAGGGAGCGTCATAGCGCTGGCCTTCTCTAAAGACGCCAAATACCTGGCGACCCTCGGGGGTGGAGAACAGCAGGTTGGTTAAGCATTAATGAATAATATGTTACATGATATTAAAGAGGCAATTTCACTGCCAATGTATGGAACATTTTGAACTAATGATTTGTAATGTGTTCATGATGACCGTGTATTATATAGCCAATCATTCATTCACCCATCAATTTGCTCCACTCTCACTGTAAGACATGATGTTAGGAACCTTCAACAAAATGTATTAGAATTTTTTTTTACAAATATTTCAATGCAGTTTACATTAAAAGTTTTATATTTAAGTTTAATATTGTTTAGACAGCATCTGTTTTCTGCCTGCAAAGAGGAGGAACCTTTTTTTTTAGATTCAAAGACAACATTGAATTTAATATTAACTTTACAATTCACAGAGACATAACATCCAAATCGTATCAGTGTAGCTTCCTCTCCAGCTGAAAATATATTGTGGATGGTAAACATAACCAGTTAGAACCAGTTTATAGCCCGATTAATCCCTGCTCCATTCGATTCATTTCCTGTTTAATTTGGAAATATTTCCATATGTATGCGATTATATTATATATGAGTTTTCTTTGAGATGTCATATGCTGTGAATGCTAGCTGACTTCTACATCCCTCTCATAGTGCGTACATATCTGGGATTGGACAAATGAACAAGATACACCTTTGTGGGTTGCTAATCTCTATCCTGAACTTGGTTTTCAAGTAAGTCTGTGCATCACTCACTTTTGGCCATGTTTAATCTTTTATCTTTAGTTTACAGACTAAAAGACTTTCTATATATGATCTTACATATTTTATTTAGCTTCATAAGAAATATTTTTTTTTCCACAGAGTTACATCATTTTCAATCCCGGTGATAGCACTGAGTTGCTCAGCAACAGCGATAGCCAAGTGCTGTTTTACAAAGCCGTGAGTGCACATTTGAAACGACGGAGTTCCCGTGTGCCTCCAACTGTGACACAACTGTGCCTTTGTCTTTTTTCAGACTGAGGGAAACCTGGAATACATTGCGCCTTATCTCAATGACAAGGTAGGCTTTGGAGCAGTAGGCCTACCCCTAGTGTTACAGCCGGCCGTCCATGCTTGGCTGTGCATGCGTGGGTGTGTATGGGGCATTAAGGGGTATAAAGAACCATTAGTGGCAGAGAAAAAATTATGCATACTAGATTTAGCTTGCTCAATAGTATTGTTTCAAACTTCTACAAATATTTTCTAGAGTAGGAAGTGTGATGTATGTCATGATGCTTATGATATGAGCAATAATCCATCTATTATAAATCCTACATAAATTTATTATAGTTTGTAGTTGAAATGTTTACATGGTTTAGTTTAGAATTAATTATATGGTTAGAGTTAGGCAGTGATCCAGGATAGGTAAATTTTGAATCTTAAGTTTTGAATGTCTGAATTCTGAATTTTAATATCATGGTGTACTACTAGATTTAAATCTCAGCTTCAAGAACCACATAAAAAATGACAAAAACTATTAAATATAACATGGCAATTTTAAGACAGATTAGATCCTCTATCTACAGAAGCCGCTAAGATATTTCTATCTTGTATGTGTGTATATGTGTGCCTGTGATGGACATTTCACGTGCGATAGATTGCTATTTGTTACATATCCTTACTTGTTGAGTGATGTTTGTTGTTTTTATATGTGTTGTATTTTCTTGTACCCAGGGACTGCAGATGTAAATTAGCCAAAGGCTAACTCTGGTGTGCTGCTTAAAATTATTACATTTATGTTTTAATTGCACATGGTCCCTTTCAAGTACATTTATTATTTATATTGAATCTATAGTCGGTAAAGTTCGACTGTGTATGCCGTGCCCTTGCCTTGCCTTCTGTTGATCCTCTCGCTCTCTCTGTCGCTGTGTCTCTCAATATCTCTGTCTCTGTTCCCTTTCTGTCTTGCTGTCTGTTTCCCTCTGTCCCCCTTCCGGCTAGTTGTCTCTCTCTTTCTAACTTTTTCTCTTTTTGTCTCTCTTCTGTCTGTCTGTTTGTTTGTCTTCCTCTCAATGTCTCTCTCTCTCTCTCTCTCTCTCTCTCTCTCTCTCTCTCTCTCTCTCTCTCTCTCTCTCTTCTCTCTCTCTTCTCTCTCTCTCTCTCTCTCTCTTCTCTCTTCTCTTCTTCTCTCTCTCTCTCTCTCTCTCTTCTTCTCTCTCTCTCTCTCTCTCTCTCTCTCTCTCTCTCTCCTCTCTCTCCCAGAGCTTCAACCAATCTGTTGGCTCTCTGGGTCAGTCTCTGTTCCACTGGCGGGGCCAGCAGGCCCTCACCGCCACGTCCGCAGGGAACCTGGTACTGTGGGATGAGGGGGACGAGGCAGCGGGGCGGAGAGCCCTCAAACTCCTGCCCCTTCAGAGAGAAGCCATCACCGTGCTCACCTCCACGGACAGGTGCCAGAGGGCTTATCATAGCATACATTTAGCATTCAACCAAACCCCCTAACGCAGCCTTTAAAACCAAACCCCCTAACGCAGCCATTAAAACCAAACCCCCTAAGGCAGCCTTTAAATTAAAACAAAACCCCTAAGGGCGTGTTTACACAGGCAGTTTTTTTTGTTTTTGTTTTTTATTAAAAACACCTGACCCAAGCGTTTTTTTACCAACTAAAAAACTGACAGGGGGGTTTTGTCTAGTTCATTCTAGAGCACAATGTTCTAGAGCAGGGGTTTTCAAATTGGGTGAAAGTGAGCCTCCCCTTAAAGTAGGTAAGGACAGCCGAGCCCCCCCCCCTCAAAAAAAAAGAATCCCGTCCGCCTGATCTAACCCACACACGCCTCTTCAGTAAATGCCATCTTTTGTGTGTTCCAGGCAATGATGATTTTCAATAACTAAACAAATGTAATGTTGAAGACATTTTATTTCCACAGCTTTTTTTAAAGTGCATTCATAAACGATTCTTTGCAACAGCAAATAATTTCCAACTTCATGCAGGCCTAATTGAGCCTACTTTTAAAATGACTGAACATCAGTAGGCCTACCACAAGTCAACAAAACATGCTTAACATGTGTAATCGGCGCCAAAGCTACAAACGTTGACGCCTGACGGCTGAAATTGGTGCTGTGTGTCTGGGCTTTAAGCGCACATTTGAAGGAGATGCACATCATCTCGAAAAAATTGTTATCAGATCGAACAGATTCACATATTTTCATGAAATTTGTTAACGATTTCAGCCACGTACAACCTCAAATTTAAACAACAAAGAAAATGCGCCAAATTCACGTCATTTGCGCTACGAGCGGCATCAACCCTATGGCCCACCCAATTCATGGATTAATAAAGACAACACAACTTTGACTTTCAATTGAATCGTCCATATCAGTGGGAACAATGAGGCCTCGCTTTTGATGCGCAGAGGTGTTCGATGCGGGGCTGCCGTGCAGAGAGAAATATACGCAAGTCGTCCTCCACCTGCAGCCTTGATCTGTATTTGTTTTTAATCACAGTCAGTGTGGAAAACCTACACTCACACAAGTACGTGGAGGTGAAGGGGATTAAGACTTCCATAGCCCTAGTGGAGATCTGGGGGAACTCGCTCTCCACAGACAACCAGAAACGCATTCAAGATCTTATTTCCTACGTTTTTTGCTGGGTCCTGTCTCCTCCCTTAGTGCTGACTCCTGTAGACTTGGGACAAGGAAACGATGCATTTTAAAACTAATACACGCACGCACAATTACCGATACTAATAGAGCTGCATACATATGTTTTTTTTTTTCTTTGTGCGTCGTGTGTCACGCCTCCCCTTTGGCTCTTTGGCGCCCCCCAGGGGAGGCGCGCCTCACCAATTGAAAACCGCTGTTCTAGAGCACATTTACGTTGCAAATTGGTTACCGTATGAAATTGGTTTGACTACGCTACCTGAATCAGTGTCAACTAGTTACAATGTCGAGGATGAGAAAATTAGCCCTTGTCGCCCCCTTGGCGTTAGATGCCAACGACGAAGATAACGACGAACCTTCCCGTTTGTGGGTGCATGATATAAACCGGGGACGGCAGCAGTACGGTGCATTTCATAGTTTGATACAAGAGCTACGGTTTGATAATGCACGGTTCAGTGCGTATTTCAGACTCGACAAGAGTCAATTTGAAACCCTTTTGCGCATCGTTGCGCCTTCAATAATAAAGCAAGACACCCACATGAGGCAAGCCATATTTAAACTACGTGTTTTCACTTTCCTAGTGACGTAGGTTCTCGTTCATTGGTCAGCTGTCAAAAAACTGCCTGACGTCGGGTGCTTTTTCTTGGCGAGTTGAACTTTTCCCAACTTGAAAACCACCCAGAGCAGTAAAAAAAAACTGCTGGCAGCGGTGTTTTTAAAAGTACCCAGGATGTTTTTACAAAAACACTCTATCATAGGAATATAATGTAAAACATCCACTCGCACCTGAAAAAAAAACTGCCTGTGTGAACACGCCCTAAAGCTGCCTTTAAAACCAAACCCCCTAACGCAGCCTTAAATAAAAACCAAACCCCCAACGCAGCCTTTAAATAAAAACCAAAGCCCCTAACGCAGCTTTTAAAGTAAAACCAAACCCCCTCACGCAGCCTTTAAAATCAAACCCCCTAACGCAGCCTTTAAATGAAAACCAACCCCCCCTAACACAGCCTTTAAATAAAAAAACCTAACGCAGCCTTTAAATAAAAACAAACCCCCTAACGCAGCCAATAAGTCAAAGCTAAACCCCTAACGCAGCCTGTAAATCAAAACCAAACACCCCAATGCAAAATTAAGACTAAACCCTCTAACGCAGCCTTTAAAACTAAGCCCCTAACACAGCCTTTAGAACTAAAGGCTTAATTATGTTCTACATCGACGCAACACATGGAGGTTAATGAAACCCATTACGTCCTTGCGGACCCTCCTGGGTCCTCCACAAGGGCCTGATTTGCGCCTCCCAAAACTTGGGAGTTGCCTCAATGTAGAACCATAACTGAGCTTTAAACCCCCTAACGCAGCCTATAAAACAAAACCCCCTAACAGCCTATAAATAAAAATAAAGCCCTGACGCAGCTTTTAAAGGTCCCATGTCGTGCCACCAGATGTGAGTGTGTGTGTTAGCCGTTACAAGCCATTTGAAAATCTGTCGCTTATGACATCACAAGTGGGCGTGTCCACCTAGATGTGTGACGTATAGATGAGCAACATTTGCTACAGTCCACTGGGTAGGCTGGTAGACTGTTCTTTTCAGCACACATCTAGGTGGACACACTCACTTGTGGTGTCATAAGAGCCAGATTTTCAAAATGGCTTGTAACTGCTAATCCCACTCACACATGGTGGCATGACATGGGACCTTTAAAGGCTGCGTCAGGTGGTTATTTTTTATAACGTTTTTTTGTAATGGGACCTTTAAAACTTAACCCCCTAACACAGCCTTTAAAAGTAAACCCCCTAACTCAGCCTGAGTTCTGAGTTAATTTGTCCATTTTGTAAACGCCCCTTCAATTAACTATAATAATCAGAAGACAGCTGTGTCGCACCAATGCAGGTGACAGGATAATTATATCAGCAAATAAAAAGTGATGCATGCAGTGGCGTGTGTTAACCTAGAGAGCTTAGAGGGTCATCTAATGCAGACAGTATGCGAGTGGTGTTGGGGATTGACTCCCCTTTAATATTTCAACATGTCTTTACATTCTCCAGATGGATTGTGACAGGCGATGTCCTTGGCCATATCAAATTTTATGACGAGAGCTTCCGGCTCATGAGCTGCTACAGTGACTTCAGCCTGGATGCCATAGCCTCCATCTCCTTCTCTAAAGACGCCGCCCCTGAACCCAGCCAGGACTATCCAGAGAGCTGCACTCTGGCAGACCGGCCTTTTGTCAGCAGGTATAATGATAGTCACATAAAGAAGCAGAATAAATGGAGGGGCCCTTTCGGAGCCAGTATCCTTACTGGGTGTGGCATGGGGAGGTCATCCCCACAGTTTGGTAGCGTAAGGTGAATTAGTTTAGTAGAAAGCTTTCGTTTTGGGAAAAGCCATGCCCTACCACATGGTTAGAAAGGCTAAACAGTTATTTTTCTGCCCATTACCAACCTTTGCACCAAATTTGTGGTTTTGTTTGTCAATTCATAATTGCCATGCATTTTGTGATAGGCTCGCCCCTTTAACTTAGTGTGAACCTGAATCATCTGTACCCATGGTCCAGCATCCCACAACATCTCAGTGTATTATGTCAATCTGTTCATAGGTTTAGTGCATTTAAAGGTTATGCGGAAGGTCATTCGTTGGCCAATGACCGACCATGACTAACCTTCCATCCACATATAGTGCAAATCTGTGCATCATTCACAGATGGAAACACATATACACAAATCTTAATCACCTTAGTTAAGGTGATTAAGTTAATCGGATCAAATATCTGATAACATCTTCCATTCAAATCCCTTTTATATAACAAAACAAACATAAACAAGCCCCCACACACACAATTTAGCAACCTCTGGGTGACGGATCCTTCTGTGTCTGCAGGAGCTTTGTTGTGTCAACAGTGAGGGCCACTGTAGTGCACGTGAAGACCCCAGGCGGGGGACCTCAGACCCTGCTGAAAGAGCACTGTGCGCCACTGCATGCGGTGGCCTGTCATCCCAGAGGGCCCATCCTGGCCATGGGGAGTCACAGTGGCATTTTGAAAGTGTGCGACTACAACACCAAACTCACCCTCGCCAGCAGAGTGTATGAATCAGAAAGGATTCAATGTTTGATCTTTGACCCCCAAGGTGTTTGTATTGTTCTTGTTATTATTTCATAATAAGTAGTAGTAGTAATAGTAGGAGTAGCAGTAGTGGTATTTTTGTATAATTATTGTAGTTATTAAATGTTAATATATTACTCATCATTAGGGGTGCACGATAATTGTCGGGCTCATAACAGAAATGATTAATCATTCCGATAAGTCCGATATCATGAAGAATAGCCACGATAACATAGCCCATATAATTTTAGTGCCCCGCTACCAACATGATACGGCTGATTGATAGGTCTTATCTTAACCCTAAAAGTACAAATCATACAATCAATAACAAGACATGAGTTCACAACTGCACGCATCTATATACTTTTTTTTATTTTTTATCATTATGTTACAACTGTCCTGCTGTCGGCTCCCAGACTGTAGTCGAGGAGCACAGGGGAGACGTTTCCTGCAGGGTCTCCCGGGGGTAACACCCTTCACTTTGACCGGCAGTGGGTCTATTTATAGGTCATATGGTTGGAATGAAGCGGCCGCCGATTATTGACAGGCTGGGTAATAATTATTAATTAATTATTAGTTTCACGGACTTAACAGTAGGCCTACACGTTTGCACAGACTCAACCAGGCTCGTTCATTACTTCACTAAACTGACGCACGCTACCGCTCACTCTCCTCGCTCGTCCACTCACACACACACTGTCATTCCCGCGCACACATACGCTACTCTCGAGACAATTATTATTGAAAACAATTAGCTGAACATGAGTCCCGGCCTTCCACTTCTTGTTGTCTCAGTTAAAAACAGGAATCAACTATATTTGTCCCAGTGTTTGTTAGATATGAAATTAAGCAAAAAAGACGACAGTAATGCAGTCGTTTGCGAAGCCTTTCTTCTTTATCTCTTATTCTATTTGCCTGTAACTCATGCTCCAATGTTTCTTCGATCAATGCAGATGTTATGGATGCAACGGAATATATTGTAGCGTCGGCCAAGAAGAACACGGAGTCAGGGCTTAAGGGAATTCTGCGTCTCATACACCGCACGACAGCAGAGCCTTTATTTTAACAAGGTCATACAAAAAACAGAGCACCGCACACCCCACCAACGAACATGCGACTCCGGGTAATGGTTGCCGACAACACTAAACACAATAACAACACCCCACAACACATAATTTATATTTAACCAAACACACAACCCAAACCCGTTAAACCCAACACCAAAAGGCATGAAACCCCTTTTCCCCAAACGACATCACAAATACCCAGACTCCCCGGGGGGTAGGAGTCGCCACAATATATTGCATCGCTGCAGCAAAATTTAGGATGATTATGATGAGTTCTGCCCATTCTGCCTCCGTTGCTGTCTGTGCTCAGACCAAAACACACCTGAATGACAGGGGCCGTCCATATGGTGTGTTCCTCAAGGGTCGTTCGCGACCGAATCAGTTTGAATGAATCTTTAACACAAAAAAACCGAACTGATTCTTCTCTCTTGTTCATCTCGTTCGTTCTCAGACTTGACTCCTCCCAGACCCACTTGTCGCTGACTCGCTAACTCACTGTTCGTTCACTGACTGTGAGTGGTGAAGAGGGAAGAGGCTTAAGCTACGGCCACACCAAATGCGTTACGCCCGTAAGAGGCGTAGAAAATCTGCATTTCTGCATAGGGAACCATTGGTTTAGGCACGTAGATGCGTTACACGCGCTAAAGCAGCGCGTTAGCCGCGTTTTTACGCCCCCAACGCACCTACACGCAGTGTTCAAAAACTTAACTTTTTACGCTCTTACGTGTGGCACTTAGCAATGAAAGCCAATCAGCGTTGAGCTTGACTCGACGTCACTGGCAGAGAGGCGGAGGACGCACAGAAGCAGGAAGAACAGGTCATCGAACATGGCCCCAGTCAAACTAAAATACAGCTGGAACCGGCCGTCATCCAGGCGAAGTTCCTGGAGGAGGTGGTGAAACTCACCCAGCTGTGAGCGCCTACGGAGGATGTCATGCACGGTAGCGTTTGGGTTTCCTACGTTCCTCGGACTCCCACAACAAATACAGTGCAGCGATGGTGTTGATCTCAGCCATGTGGGGAAAATAATTTTTGGGCGGCATCTAGCTGCGTAGGCGCGTTAGGCGTGTTGAACCATTTTTGTGACACACAATGATCAAGTGGTAGGTTAGGCGCTTTACACGCCTAAGCCTACGCGCATAACGCGTTTGGTGTGGCCGTACGTTTCGAGCGTACGATAATACGATTCGATATCAGTGAAATGATAAATGCATGCTGTCTTTCTACTTTCTGTGTCATGCCAGATTAATCAAATATTTCAATGTCTCATCAATCTGTCTCGTTCTTTCATGGTTCATTCTCCACCTGGACCCCCACCATCATTGCTTAAGCAATCTATTATCTTGCTGATATGTTAAACATCCAATAATCAACTACACCCTCCCATCCCGCTGCGTTTGGTTAAAGTTGTAAGAATGAGAACGATCGTCTGAGAATGAGAACGTCGGAGGAGCTGAGTCTAGCTGACCGTGCATTCCATGATTCGATTCACTGCTACCGGAAACTCGACTGAACGAATGAATGAACTAACGATTCTCAACGACTCTTCTTGGCGAACTGACGAACGCCAACTGAGTCAAGAAAAATAATCATTGAATCCATCACTGCTTCCGAGTCGAAAGTCGAAGATCTCCCAGCTTTCTGGCGGCATTTCTCGGAGGCACGCCTCCTTTTTGTCTTCATCTTTCGGAAATCTGAGAGTAGACCAAGAGCAGTGATGACGCTCTCAATAAAATGGCTGCGCCCGTGAAGAGATTTATTTTTTTGTATTTGTATTATTTTAGTCATTTTAAATGCTCTTACACACTTGATTACATTGCTACTTTATTCCGGTCACCAATTTATACATTGCATGGTCTTGCAATTTATACGAACAGGAACGCTATAAATGCTCTGAGACCGGAAATTATGTCAAAGGTGCAACTCGGAAGGCTGGCGTCCGAGGATTCAGGAACACACTGTTATCCCGCCTCTTGCGTACCTTGACCCTACGTCATATCCTTTCATAGTATTAATGTCATGATCTTAGGTCATGATCATATATATTTATGTGTGTGTGTTATTGGTTATCGGTATCGGCCTTTAGGAGGTGAAAGTTATCGGTTATCGGTATTGGTTTTAAGAAAAGTTAGCGTGCATCCCTAATAATATTATAACTGCGCTGGTTTCCCTGATGTTAACAAACCGTGACCAGTTCTTTTTAATTAATCATGCTCAAACACATACTCGTGATGTGATATGTTAGTTATAATAAATAATTTATTCATTATTATGTGTTGAATCATTAGTATGTCTTTGAACAGGGTACTATGTGGCTGTGGGCTTTGCCAGTGGAGCGGTCCATATTCTGGATGCCTCTTCTTTACACAGCGATGCAGACGACTGCTTTCATTTCAGTGACAACAGCATCACTCACATCACCTTCTCCCTGGACTCCATGTATCTTGCCACTGCTGTGAGTGAAAAATATTTTATTCATTGTATTTTCTTCATAGGAACACACTATTATCCCACCTCTTGCGAACCTTGACCCTACGTCAGTATAATACATTTTGTCTAACAAGAAGGTTGTCTCATATCTGGCTGTAGGTGAGTTTGGAAACTAAGATTCCTAGTGTTTAGAATTACGATTGGTTCTGCTAACTTTCCATCTGTTAATGCTGTGTGATTTAGGCTTGTGTTGTTGTGATCAGTTAAGGTCGTTGAGGCTAGTTTCTGTCACTTAAGGTGAGAACAAAAGGCTTGATAGCTGGGCGGAGCTAAGTCTGCCTGAGCTACCATGTCCATTTATGGGCTAGCTATTATTAGCATCAGCTGTAGCGTCAGGACCCAGCAAAGAAAGACCCGGGAAACAAAGACTTAGGGAGTCTCTCTGTGGGAGTCCCTCGAGGAAGCCCGGGAAGCCCACCTGCCCTATTGCAGCTATGCATCGTACTTCACTCTTTATCAGGATTTCCACCCGCAGACAGCGTTACTATAGCTCCTCTGCTCGGGGCAGTAACCCATCTAATCTGCGCCATCCCCCTACCCTTGCTTACACTGACCTTGAGGTGATGGGAGGACTCTGGAACTGCCAATCGACGGTCAAGATGGCGGACTCGATTTCGCCTACGCGTCCCTCATGACCCTTCACTTCCTGGCCCTGACAGACACTTGGATCACTCCAGAGAACTCTGCTACTCCTGCTGCCCTTTCCACCATCTACTCATTCTCGCACACCCCTAGACCATCTTGGGTGAGGAGGAGGGACCGGTCTCATCTCGCCCATGTGGTCCTATCAGGACCTTCCACTAGAACACTTGGCCAGATCTGCGTTTGAACTCCACGCTGTCACTGTCACCCTTCCTATCAAGCTCTCCATTGTGGTGATCTACCGTCCTCCAGGTCCCCTCCGTGACTTCTACGACGAGATGGATGCCCTCCTCAGCTGCTTTCCTGAGGATGGCACACCACTTGTTATCCATGGCGACTTCAACATCCTGCCAGAGAAGTTGCACTCAC
Source organism: Melanogrammus aeglefinus (assembly GCA_900291075.1). NCBI lineage: Eukaryota > Metazoa > Chordata > Actinopteri > Gadiformes > Gadidae > Melanogrammus > Melanogrammus aeglefinus. Next base: position 6,336 of record OLKM01003013.1, on the reverse strand, counting down.
CTGAACTAACCAACTTTTTCGCCACCTTTGACTTAACACTATCCCCTTCTCCTCCCACACACAGGGCCGGAAACCAGCTTGACCTAATATTCACTAGGTCCTGCGGCACCTCTTATCGCTCCGTTACCCCACTCCCCGTGTCTGACCATCACTTTGTTGATTTTTCTCTCCCCTTGAAATCCTCTCCCCCCCTCCTCTCTAGTCCCCACATTGTCACCACCCGCCTTAACCTCAAATCCCTCTCTCCCTCTACGTTTGCCTCTACTTTTCTGTCTTCACTACCTTTTATCGAACAATTCTCTCAACTATCTACAAAGGAAGGACACTCTGCTATCCTTCCTCTCCTCCTCCTTGGATTCCCTCTGTCCCTTCCACTCCAGACCAGCGCGATCCCCCTTGGCTGTCCGAATCTCTGTGGACTTGTAGAACAAAGTTGTGGGCAGCTGAGAGGAAATGGAAGAGATCAGACTGTCCTAATGATCTATCTCACTATCTTTTCCTTCTTTCTGATTTCACCTCCACTGTGTCAACAACCAAATCTGCCTTCTACCGGACCAAAATCAACTCCTCCGCCTCAAACCCCACGAAACTGTTTTCCCTGTTCTCGTCCCTCCTCAACCCTCCCTCACCTCACACTCCACTGAGATGGCTCTCCTCATGGTGACTGAGTCCCTCCGTGCTGCCTGAGCCTCGTCCCTCTCATCGGTTCTCATTCTCCTCGACCTGTCCGCAGCATTTGACACGGTGAACCACCAGATCCTCCTTGCCACTCTTGCCGAACTTGGCATTGCTGAATCTGCTCTTTCCTGGTTCACATCCTACCTGATGAACCGCACCTATCAAGTAACATGGAATGGCTCCCTGTCCAAACCTTGCACGCTTGAAACTGGTGTCCCTCAAGGCTCTGTACTGGGGCCTCTTCTGTTATCCCTCTATACCAGATCTCTGGGCTCTGTAATTACATCACACAGCTTTTCCTATCACTGCTATGCTGACGACACTCTACACGCTATTTCACTCTTCCCCTCAACTGATAAAGTCCTGATTGCAACACGCATATCGGAATGTCTGACGGACGTCAGCACCTGGACAACTGCCCATCACCTAAGGCTTAACCTCAACAAAACCGAGCTCCTCATCATCCCAGGGAAAGATTGCCCTCACAAGGACTTACTGGTCACCGTTGAGAACATCACTGTATCTCCTTCTCCAACTGCCACACCTCGGTGTGGTATTGGACAATCAGTTATGCTGCACCGCAAACATCACTGCGGTGGCCCGATCCTGCAGATTTGCACTTTACAACATCCGCAGAATCCGGCCCTTCCGCAAAAGGGCAGTAGCTCAGCTTCTAGTCCAATCACTGGTCATCTGCCGCCTCGACTACTGCAACTCACTCCTGGCTGGACTTACTGCCTCTGCGATTAAACCTTTGCAGCACATCCAGAATGCGGCAGCACGCCTCGTGTTCAACATACCGAAGTTCTCCCATGTGACCCCCCTCTTCCGGGACCTCCACTGGCTCCCTGTAGTAGCTCGCATCAAATTTAAGACGATGGTACTGGCATACAAGGCAGTCGATGGAACTGCCCCTGCCTACCTCCAAGCATTGGTAAAGCCACACACCCCAGCTCGATCCCTCCGCTCAACTACCTCAGCTGGACGTCTGGTACCGCCATCGTAAGAGCTAGCAAAGGTCGATCAGCAACGTCCCAACTTTTCTCGGTTCTGGGACCTCAGTGGTGGAACGTGCTCCCTGCCGTTCTCAGGACGGCAGAGTCGCTCACCATCTTCCGAAAAAGACTTACCTCTTCAGAGTCCACCTCAACTCTGCATAGCCACCCTCCCCCTTCTGGCTACCATTGTACATTGTATTGTGTTGTGTTGTATTGTATTATAGTATTTAACTGTGTAGCAACTGCAGTAGCTGCTATCATTGCTGTAACACGGGGAATTGGTTAGCCGATTGTTGTACTTGCACTTGGTTCTATGAACATCCTTACTGTACCGACAGCGATATATTGTTGCACTTCTTATGACAAATGTATATATTGTAAGTCACTTTGGATAAAAGTGTCTGCTAAATGCCCAAAATATAAATGTATGTTTAAACAAAATTGTAGGAAACTTTTATATGAAGGAATATAAACATCTTATTGAAGCGGCAAACGACAACAATGTGTTTCTCCAGCTCACTTCTATTGTTGTCCAAAAAGCAAGCAACCCTTAGCATAGGACCGCAGGTTCCATGTTGTTTTGCTTTTATAGGGGAAGTCATTGATATGATAAGAGCATAGAATTTACAGAATGATACTTTAAAAATGTCTTTCTTTCACTAGAGCAGAAGATGAACTTCATGCACAAGTTATGGCTTTAATGAATACTGCAGTACTGTGAGTACATGTGTTCTGTTCACCACACTACTGTATTAATGCTGGGGTCCTTGCTGTGATCAGGACACTGGGAAAGCGGTTACAGTATTCCACTTGCATAGCTCTCCTGGCTCAACAACAGAGCAATGGCAACTGGTTGGAAGACACATCTCCCACTACAAGCCCATCAGAGAGCTGCTGTTTGGGGTGCACCTCGACAGCACCCGGCCTCGGCTGCTGTCTTTGGCCATGGACCGCAGACTGGTCAGTCCTGGGTGTATTAGTTAGTTGGACACTGCTAGTCCTCTGTGTTCTAGTCAGTAGGAGATCCAGTAAGCAGTAGGATTAATCTGTCGAAAGACTACCCCGACCTTGTACTGTCTGTACTTTTTTTTACTTTCATTTAGCCTGGCTATTGCCTGACCAAACACAATTGTGGGTTAAGCTTGGTCTGCGGAGGCTGCTGTCATTTTCTTCAGCACAAGAGGCGTGATAAACGGGCCTATTTCAGATTACTCTGTACACAATGTACATGTAGTCATTTGAGCTGACGCTCCTATTTAAACCGAAGTTCAAAGGAGGTTGAGAATAATAATGCATTAAAAAAAATGGAATGGCTACAAAATTAGTAACAGTGCTGCAGCACAACCTAGTTTAAAATAACAAAACAACAACTAGAACCTGAGTGCAGAGCAGCCATAGGAATCAGAGCATAAAAGGTTAGCCGTTTAGATGAAAGTCTTTTGTTTTATTAGTGGTACTGCAGTTAAATGAGTTGTCACATATCGTGCGTGCGTGTGTGTGTGTGTGTGTGTGTGTGTGTGTGTGTGTGTGTGTGTGTGTGTGTGTGTGTGTGTGTGTGTGTGTGTGTGTGTGTGTGTGTGTGTGTGTTTGTGTGTGTGCCTGATGTTATTGGTCCATGCTTGTGTATTTTGTGTCTGCACCTGGCCCCCAGGTGGAGTACGACCTGGACAGCAGTATGGAGCAGCAGCTGTTGGTGCTGAGTGCAGAGCGCGTGGAGCAGAGTGCGGTGCCGCAGTGTATGACTTGGTACCCCCCCCTCAGCACTGAGCGTTTCCTCCTCACCGCCTCGGACCAGCACAAGATGAAGCTCCTAAACAGCACCACCAACATGTGCAGGTCTCAGTCTTGGGGCCCTATCTTGCGTCCGGCGCAATTTACTTTCTCACTGGAGCATGTGTCGTTGCTAGTTTGCAACTGGCGCAGAGCGTTCTTTTCCCTCCTGTGCCACACGTCGGTAAACTAGGGATCGATCTTGCGCCCCAAGGGGCGGTTCGGCGAAAGAAGGAGGCGTGTTCTGCCGCAAACGTTCCCTGGTGCTGTTTTGCAGTTTCAGAAGCCACTTGCGCCACAAACCAGGAAATACCTGGTTAGTCAGTGGCGTGTTGTTCAGATGCTATTTTAAGGGTGCATGCATAATGTTGCTTGTGCACCTCGTGCATACACTTTGCTTCTCTCATCTACCTAGCCACACATTCTTGGTAAATTATTTGGGAAAGAACAGCTGATACAGCGGTAATAAGATGTACTTTTAAATCAATTTATCTGCAAACACAGTACAGAAAACAGATATTTTCTTGACACAGACATTGTGTACATGCACTATAATGAATGCGTGTGTGCGGTCCATCTGTTTAAACACACGCAAACTAAACACGTAACGCATAATACAGTCCACGGCAATGTCTGTAAACGGAGGCACACAGGCATATTAGGAACACAAGTCGAAAATGATAATGCAAAAAAGAAACAATGTTTATAATGTATTGCATATATCATTAAATAGAACCACAGTTACCACATATCATATGTGTGTTAAGTTTTCTCTGGCAAAATTTATTTGAGGACTCAGTATTTCTGAAGTTGCGGAAGAAAACCTTATTCCATGTGTGAATTAGGCAATATTATTTGGCCATAAACTGAGCCAGTTGAAGTTTGAAATTCATGTGCATCTGTCTCATCGGAGACTACAGACGCACTGTCAAAATATCAACTCGTCAGATTAAAATGCGCTCATGGCTTTTAAAGGGGATGGGAGCTGGCACTCTCATTGGTTTATTGCACGTTACACCCAAATCACACCTACGGGTAATTAGGCTACTTCAGACCAACCCTTTTTCGATTTTTGCTGGGCGCAAGAGTCATTGCGCCGGTATAATAGCGACATCGCCATAGAACCGCCCACAAAGCTACTTGCGCTTGGCGCTTCTCACTTGCGTTTCAGACCGTTGAAATAGGGCCCTTGAAATCATGTCCATATTAATATCCTCCATTTCCTGTCACTGTGAAGTCACCCATGTATGCTCGCTGTATCATTTCAAAATACAGAAAGACTCTTCTGGGGCCAACTTATGAATCTCCGGTCCAGAAGATGGTTGTTCTGCCGGGGTCCAGTGACACCTACTACCTGGCCTTCATTACAAAGGACAAGGTGAGGGATTGTTTGCTTTTGGATTACTTTAATTACAATTATTACATGTAACTTTCAGTCGAGAAGAAGAGATTGGCCACACTGCCAGAGTAGTCTCATTTATTAGTCCAATTACTATAAACCTTAAATCACAAGACCTTTTGTTAATCCATCATTTTTTTATTGTATTGTTTTGATATAACTTAATACCTTCTAGGTGGGGCTTCAGATTCTCCCCCTGGATGGAAACCCCTACAGCAGCCTAGCGGTGGTCTGCCACCCTGGGGGGGTCTCCCAGCTGGTCTGTTCCTTTGACGGCCGCTTCGTCTTCACCTCAGGGGGGGCAGACGGCACCGTCCTCCGCTGGCGTATCAACCCACAGTAAGACGGTTTCTTATAATATGTTAATTTTCATTTATATAACATTCCAAACCAATAATACTATTCTTTGGGTTCTGGTCTCATTTGAAGTTAAACAATATGCAGAGGGTACAGTTACATCACCTCATCTGTGTGTCCTTTTTTGGATTTACTTGGCTTGGATGTCCCATTATAAGGAGATGTAGCACTCTCTGGACACGGCATGACACGGCATGTTGCCTTTAATATTTGATTGTCACCACAGTGCGTTACAGGCCACTGCCGCCCTCGGAGGCTCCCACCTGGACCCTTTCTACGCCCTGTTGGAGGGAGGAAGAGGAGGGACCCTCTGCCGGGTCAGTCATACCCCCACTAACTGCTGGAGCAGTGCAGTATCATGGAAACACCTTGTAAAGATATTTAAATATCTTTTAAAAACCCACCTTTACAAAACCTGCATTTGTAAACAATTTTGATAATGTCCATTCTATATTTAATCCACTTCTTGAAATGTCTGTTTTACATGTTACACTTTTCTGGACATTTCTGCCTGTCTTTGCAAATACATTGTATGGCATTTTATTTAGTGTAGCACCTAGTAGCTCTGGTTTTGAAAGGAGCTATAGAAAGTTATTATTAATGTTATAATTTTTTCTTATTATTATGATTGCTTTTGGGATGTTTTGCTCCTATTGACTCCTGCGTCACTATACCACTTTAGGAAATGGAAGACCTTTTCTATTACTGCCAGCTCCGTCACCAAGGCATTGACTCCATGGCAACGCGGCAGGTGTCCACTAGTATACCGCTAACTGAGGTTCCATTCCTGATGAGAGCTCTGGGCTTCTTCCCTTCTGAGCAAGAGGTACCATGTTTTGCAGCAGTGGAATGTGTGTCGTGAACCTTTTACCCAATTTGGTAACAATAACATGTTAATAACAATAACATGATGGACTCCATTTCTCCCAAATAGAAGGGTTTTTAATTAATAACTACTGGTTGTTATTACTTGCACTGATGCATGCAGTTCAAGTACTGTTATCTTGCATACTCCTAATTATTAGGTGAGTGCTGCATGCAGCGCTCAACTATTGTTCTTCTTAGGTTTTATTCTTTGTTTCTTTCTAAATTTCTTTATTATTCTCTACAAACTTTGGGACCTATCTCCTTCCT
>OLKM01003012.1:27855-47048 GCA_900291075.1 Melanogrammus aeglefinus | reverse complement strand
ACCAAGGGCCCGTAACTCAAGCCCGAGGGCTTGAGGGGTGGGGTTGTTGGAGTGTGGGTTGTACCCGACACATGAGGACGGGACTGCTCATATTTGCAGGGAAACTACAGGGGCAGGGTACCGTAGCCTAATGCCTTGTCCCCCGGCGCTTTTAGTACATGATGCTGGGCGTCTACCAGCAACCAGAGGTGGCTCAGGATAACATCGGCAGCCAAAAAGTAGGTGCGTTTAGACTTCCCTTTCTGTTTGGTAGATGGTGGGGAACATTATCGGTGATACCAAAACAAGCTTATGAGCTGGAAATTGACTTAAGGGCGGAGCAAGAAAGGTCGGGACAATTCAGGGTTGCATGTGCTGCAAGCTAATGGAGGGGTTAATGGGATGATTTTTGGGGGGGGAAAAAAAAAATTGGGGGGCAAACAGTCTGCAGTTTTGATTCATTGGCATTAATTGCAGAGTTTGGTAGGCTTGGATGTGGCCTCTCAGGATATTCTCTTGGGCTTTACTTCATCTTTTGAGTTAAATATTGGGGTAGTGATTGAACTTGTTGGTAAGAAGGAGTTCGCCGAATAATGGGTAAACAGTTTCCCCGGATTGTATCGGCAGATATTGGATACCCCCATAGACAGTTGAAGCGTCCTGGAAGACACTGTAATTCCCCCACGTAGTGAGGTAATTCATTGCGGCGGAACGGTGGAGAAGTCAGTCAGGCCCCAGCTATGAGGGTAATGTTTGGGAAAACCAGCAGAACGCTCCTCCAAAACCAATGTGATGTAATGATTGCTCGGGTGGTCTGGGTCGAGTGGAAAAGGCGGAGGCTGCCGATAAGAAGTGATTAGATGTAACTAAAGATTTGCTCTTTACATGAAAGGAGGGTTATGGGAGCTGGGAACGTTACAACAGACATTGAGGTGGGCTTGTAAGGCTTGAACATTTTAGGCAGGGGAAAGGATGATGGAGGGCCCAAAGGAGACATGGTTCGGTTGACAAGCTTAGTGACTACGTTTGGGTTGCAGCAGAAGAGTTTTGCGCATCTGAAGTAACAGATATCCGGGACTTGTTACAACGAATTATGGTCTTGTGTTCAAGTGAGGGGCGCGGGGATTTGGGCGGAGAACTCACCTGACATTACACCAGATTGATACAGGGGACTGCGAAGCCTGTGAAGTTGCCACCCCGTCGGGTTCCCCATTCATTTTACCACAAGAGGTGTCAGACCATTTAAAGCAATGTTGGCAAATAACATAATTTCCGCCTTCTCATAGTCCATGGCGGCACCAGTAGTGTCTGGTACGCAAGCGGGACGGAGGCCTTCCCTGGGTTTGTGTGGCTTTACCGCAAGTTAAATGACTCTAACCGTAAAGACGGCGTATCCGGTTACCGGATTTGATATGCCTGGACAGTTGAATAAAGCCTTGGTTGTTTTCTAACTTCTTGATTTTAGCCAGTGGTTACTGGCAGTGTGAGTTGGGATCCCAGGGATAAACATAAAGACTGCTTTCACACTCGGCAGGCCTGTTGGAATTCTGTGTGCCTAGTTTTTGGGTCTTTTGTAATAGTCCTTCAGTACCTTTCAGCGAACTGTGGATCTGGTGCTTGGCAGATTCTGCAATGGACACCTGTCTGTGTACCTGGATGATATTATTCATTTTGACCGAACATTTTCAGGACATTTGGGTCGGTCTGACGAAGTTTTGACAAAGCTCTTACGGTCAGAGCTAACCTGAAAGTCAAGCCGCCAAATGGTATTTGGTTTTGCTACTCAGGTGGCAAGTATTTGGACATATGCATTTCCTCAAAGGGGGGTGAGCAGATCCGTGCAAAAGTAGACGGCAGATGCGTCAAGTGGCCAGTGCCAAAAAATCAGGACCGCAGCGTGAGGAGCTTTGTGGGTTAGCCTCATTACTATCAGAGGTTTGTTGGAAGGCGGTTGTGCGGAGACGTGGCGCGGCCCTTACACCAGCTTACTGAGAAAGGCGAGGCATTTCAAATGGACAGGGTATGCCAGAGACAGCCTTTGAACAACTTAAATGGGTTTAATGTCAAGCCCCTGTTTCTGGATATATCCGATCCCTCCAAGCATTCATTAGTGGATACAGATGCTTAGCGATGCAGGTATTATGGGGCTGTGTCATGTTCCCAAGAAGGGGTGGGTGTGAGCAGGTCATAGCAATATTGCCAGATAGAGCGCTAACTAAGCAGGAGAGCAAATACGCAACAACAAATTAAGGAGCGGTTAGTATGGTTACGTTATAAAGATTTCAAACACTATTTGTTGGGTAAGGAATTCGTCCTTGCGGACAGTCATAACTCCTTGAGGTGGGCTGATATTTCCAAGGGTGGTAGGGACAGTAGCCAGGTGGGTGGGCAGCTGAGCGTGGCTTCCAATATTAAAAATTGTTCCCGCCCGGCGACGAGGGCATGCCAACGCGCGGTGGGCCTGGAGGCCAGCCCCACAGACACGAGGGCAGCCCGGGGTAATTAGCGGCGGTTGTGGCCGACAGAGAGCGAGGGGGTAGTGCCAGGAGCGGACCCGGGGGCCTGCAGTCACCACCTACAGCAGGGTGAAAGCCAGTGTGCCAGGACGTGCGCTGCCTCCATGGGATTCCCAAGGGCCAGGGAACCGGCCGTCGCCAGATACCCAGGACCGAGGTTCAAGAATCTTTCTGACCCTTGGACCCCGCAGGCAGACGGCCACAACTAGCCGTTTCGCAATGGCAGCGGGAGCGGGTAGCATAGATGTGCGCCCTTTCGCCAGCCTGTCCTCACTCTCTTTTTCTCGCCAAGGACTACAAGAGGAGGGCCCCAGGAATGGTCCGGGACTATGAGTAGCTAACTGCGGACTCAGAGGCGAGAGTCTGCTTATGGGAGAGGGGCTGTTAGGGCAGAAAGGTGATGAGGAGTTGGGTGGGGGCCGTGTGGGACTGGCTGGTGTTGGGGGGGGAGGCGTCCGAGGCCGAGTGGAACGGTGAGGGTGATTGAGGGTGAATTTAGGGAAGACGCATAGCGACAGGGGAGGAAGCGGGCGAAGGACGACGTTACCGCTTACGCCGGACTGACTTCACGGGTTGGGTGGGTTGGCCGATTCGCAGCTGGTTAGGGCTGCCGCGGGCCGACGATAGCTGGGGGCTACCCGAGACTAGGCCCTGAAGGGACTAGGAGTGGGGCTGCGGGTGCGGCTTGCCCAGCGCGGGTTGGCGTCCAGGGTCCGGCTACGATCGGAGGCCTCCGAGTTGCTGGACTGAAGTTTTCCCTTCTGCCCGTGTGCCTGGCCAGCACCCACGCCTGGTTAGCCCATGGGGGAGGGTCCCGGCGGGGACTGTTTCGGCGTGGTGTGTTGTGTGTGTGTGGGTTGTGTGTGTGTGTGTGTGTGTGTGTGGTGTGTGTGTGTGTGCGCGCTTCGGCGGGTGGAGGTAACGCAGGGCACCTGACCGAGCGGTTGTTTGTTCTGTGAGATTAAATAAATATAGTTGTATCCGTGTTGGCGCTGCCTTTGGTGTTTGTCGGATTCCTCCAGCCGCCAAACAAATCTGGACCTTCGCGTTTTTCTAGGTATTGACAATATATGAGCATTTAAAAAGAGATTAGTTAATGCAAGACAGACAACAGATATAGCTGATGTCATCAATTGGACTTTACTGTACCTTTGACCTTGACAATTTTGACACCAACTCCAAAAACAGCACGTTTGCGATTTCTTGAAAAAGGCAAACAGTGAGACATGACAAATTACAGCCTATTAGGCTACTATGTAACTAATAGTCAGACATTACAGTGATGGAGGCGGAGTTGAAAATTAGTTTCTAAACTTACCACGCATTGACAGTAACATAAAAAGCAAAAAAAAATCAGGAAAGTTTAACCAAACTCCCGTTTTGGACTCCATTTCGTGAGTCAGGCCCAGGCTCCCAAAAGGTCAGCCGAGTGGAGGCATGCCTTGTCTGTGCGCAATGATAGCTTCAGTCTGGTTGTTTCCCGGTCCAAGGGAAGAGGTTCAACTGCAAATTTAATAGTATGAGAATTATGCAGTATGAGCAAGCAAACTTTCACTGAAATGCGGTTCTAAATTGCATTAACAAAACATAACCAATGCTTTTGAGAAGGTATGGGTAAAATCGAATGTCCAACTGGCCGAACACGCTGATATTCCTCAGGGCTGGAGTAGGGGATTCACAAGGAGGTCCACACTGTTTGTGCCTTAATTGGGTGGAGGGGACTTTGTTGAAGCATTATCAACCATAGAATGTAACCATGACGTAGACTGGTAAAAAAAAAGCTGGGCGTTCTGTTTTAGCCCTAACGTAGAAGTTAGTATAACTTCCTGAGAATTTCGGAGCAATAGAAGTTGGATTACAAGCAATTATTTTACCTGTCCAGTAGGCGTCTTTGGAGGATGGATTTCGCACCACTCCTTCGGCTGTTCGGAAGCTGCAAATAAACAATGGGCATCTCTTTGTTTCCAGGTCAGATATTGAAATATGAAATATTGGTCAAGATAAATACCCAAAACCAGCTTGTTCCATTCGAGTCCAAAATGAGTATCTCATTAGAGAGCTATGCTTCCACTCCATCCATTGCTTCGTTTATTCAGGTGTTCATTTATTTGGTGTATGAGAAATGTATGCGCATTTGAGAAATATGTGCGTGTTTGGGGACAGTAAGTCTCCAAAGTAGCTATTTTTTCGCATCCCAAGAGACAATGGCTCTGCAACCTGAGAGTTCAGCCACCCACAAAGCTCAGGAACCAGTCTGATGAGATCGAGAGGGCCTCTTGTCATCTTTTTGGATTTAGACTGCGTGGAAGGTGTCAATAAATGCATAGTGCTCAGCAGAGGCCAGTGGAAGGATGACCATCAGCATTCCGGAGGGTCCTTTTCGGTTCTGGAGCCATGGCAGCTCACCTTCAGATCCCCCGCTTGGCCACGCAATTGTGTCTCCCGTGTAGCAGGTGTTAAGTCTCCTTCATGTGGTCTGAAGGGCAACTCAACTGGGCTCCGTAGGTTGGTGTGGGATACCAGTCCTCTTGCGAAATGCATAAATCACAATGTTGGGGAAAATGTTTGAACGACAGCAACATGTTCGCTTAGTCACGCGGGCTTTCAGCCCGTTAAGGTTTGAATATACAGAATTCACCACTCCACAGGACACACATGCCGCCAACAACTTTGAAAGGAAATGGACGATGTATTCCCAGTGACATTGACATTCAGCTACTCCACGCGAAGAGTGTCTTTTTAGAAGCAAACCAGATCGACAGTGGATATGTGGAATAACAGCTTCCAAACCTGCTGAATGCTGTCGCACTGAAACAATGGCAAGTGATTATTTTTAAAACTTACCAGGAGGCTCCCCAAGACTTTTTCAAAGACCTGTTGGCATACGTGCTCCTCCGTTTGCAATCTCCTTCTGCTCAGACCGGAGAAGAAGGGTCATGTGTTGGAACCGTGTGCTATCCATGCCACCCAAGTCCTTTCACGCAGTTGGCGAATTTTCAACCTGAACATATGGGACAGAGCAAAGCATTTTACATGTGAATGAAGGCGTTCTTTACAGCTTTGCGACAGTATACTAAACACTGAACATGAAATATAGTAACTTTTGTTCACAGGGCTTAAAAAATACCACAATAAAATCACCTTCAACTCATCAACTCATGCTGAAAGACGCTCTTCTGTGGACATTCCATTTCTGGCTTGCTTTTTATTGGCATTTGAGGCTTTGGACTTTAGCATGAATTCTGTGTTGAGAATCAAAGCACTGTCCCTGGTCCGAGGGCCAATCCACGGAGCCCATTTGCTAAGATGGTACAAACCGAAATGGGTGTTGCTGTGGCCTGGACATAATTAAAAGTGTCTCCTCACCTCATAACAGATACATCCAGAAACTTCATCGACATGCGGACAGTTAAGAGGGCAGGGCTGTGACCACACAGGTCTGCAGTTACTTTTTAAAAAACCCCGACACACTTATTTTCCTCAGATTTCAGACATCCAGAATTCCTTAGGGTCAACACGACCATCAAAGTCAGGTGTGGATCCGCAACAGCACTTTCACTGAAAGTATTTCGAATGGAGGACAGATTCAGAAAGGACACAAATTGTTAAGACCAAGGAACCTGATGGACATCAAATACTACGGCACACCTGAACACACCCGTTCTTGTGCAAATCCATAATCACTACTTTGAGGTGTCTCCACCGGTTGGACACATGAGAATTGATAAGTCATGTGCCCGACGCGCCGCGAAATGGAGATAACCATGCAAATGCATGCATGGCAGGCATTTTTTTAGAGTGTTGTTGGTTTGGCTCCAAAATGTCCAGCTGCCTGCAACTCGTGTGATTCTTTACATCAGTTCAAATAAAGGTGATCATAACATATGCTTGTTTTTTACCATGGCTTATAAAGGGGTCACCAGGCACAGAGCGGAGCAGTATATGAGTGCCAGGTACACCCCCTGAGCGTGTGGAATATCGATAACTCCGCTCAAGTGGGTTATTGCTTGTTTCTAAAACTGTTCCAATTAAACCTGGCATGGGTTCATTATATGAAGAAACGAATAAACTGAACCTGCACTGATTGCCAGTTAACAAAAAGGCATTAAGGATGAATAGAGAGATCATATGATCAATCGAAATTCTGAAGACCTCAGGTCCATTCCTGGCTGTCGCTAAGGTGTCGGAGGAAGTCCCACAGGACCCCACACTTTTTACAGGTATGTGGGTTAACATCTGAAAGATAAGAAAGACAGGGATTCATGAAAAAGGATTTTTGAAATACAGAGAATAGTAAATGTTAATAATGTGGTTTAAATGTTCTGAAAAGTTGGTTCAAGTATATGTCTTGTTTTGGGGCACTTTGTTTTTTAACTTATTGCCATGTATTACTGAAAAGCCATAATTCATCAAAATAAACAAATAAAGGAACAAATATTTTCACTTTGTATTTAAATGAGTTGCTACATAATATATTTAGTTTTACTTTTATAATTTAAATTGCTGAAATAAAATTTAACTGTTGCCCCAATATTCTCATTTTAATGAGTCACCTTGTAAGTTATTTAATATTGCATAGCTTTGGACTTAACACCCGTGGAGTGGCTGCGAGGAGACTTGCAGACGGGCCTTGTACATTTGGAGACTGGCTGTGTGGGTGGCTGGAGAAGACTGCAGACTGGCGCTTGCAGAACATCTTGGAGACTGGCTTGTGCTAGTGGCTGGAGGAAGCTGCAGATGGGGCCTTTGCAGAACATTTGGGACCTGTTGTGTGGGTGGCTGGGAGGAAGACTGCAGACTGGGGGCCTTGCAGAAACATTTGGAGACTGCGCTGTGTTGGAGGAAGACGGCGTGGACAGGGGCTGTGTCATACTGGGGCACTTTTAAGTGAATTGATGAAATATTGTCCCGGAGTGGTGATTTTAAAACAAAAACAGTGATGATGTATAGATTTTTTCGTGCAAACATGTCTCCAGGTTGACACTGTGTAGTTTTGATATCTACCAAAAAAAAGGGAAAAAACAATTACAAGCATTCGCCCTGTCTACTTTTGGGTTGTGGAGCTGACGTGCTCCCAAAAATTGTGCACATGATAAAAAACACATCGAATGATTATTTTGATTCACAATTACACAGTCACGAGGTTTGGTAGTTGTGTGTATACCATGAAATGAACTGAGAATTACCATTTGTGCTAACAGCCGTGCCGTTCATGGGTCGGCACATTGGGCGACCAGGAAGCATAACTTGCCCGCTACAGCACACATTGGCACCCCATATATATTTTCGTTGGACTCTGACAGGTTGCCAATTAAACCCTCCTTCAGGACAAAATTGTGCGCATGGAACTGGGAAAATGACAGAAATTCTGACCATACATTATTGAGTTTACAGTCCAAAATGGTCTGAAGATTTATCATTCTGGAGCAGGAAGTCTAGGGGGACTGGTTCTGGAATAAATTCATAAATGATGAAAGCAGGTTTTGGGAAGAAAGCCGATTGTAGAAAGAACAAGTTACGCCTCCTAGTTACATGTTACGCCACCTAGTGCAAGTTACGCCTCCTACTACAAGTTACGCCTCCGTCTTGCAGGACGCAGACAGATACTATTGAAAAAGTCGAAAAATGGGACTCTGGGTTGGACACGATGTTCAATAGATTAACGTTTCGTGTGCGCATGAGCACGAGATCTCGTGATACCGGGTTGAATTATTGCATGGACGTATTCCTACAATGAACTGATACATTTAAGTTATCTTGATGGGGCTTTATTTTCATCAGTTAATAAATGTAAGTACAACTCACTAGCATATCAGTTAAATCAAACTATACATTTAAGTAAGCTTGATTTGGCTTTGTATTCAGTCAAGTACAACTCACTAGTTTTGTAGTTGAATCAACAAAAAAATGTATGTTACTTATAATGCTATTTAACTTTAATTAACTATTGAATTTATGTAGTATAGTTTATTGACTCGAGGTTAAGTTATGCCACCCTAACAGTTTTTAAGTAATATGGAACTGAAGATGGAGTGAGTGTCAAATAGCAATATTTAAGTTGACTTATTGTCTTTAGTTGTCTTGACATTACAATTTCAATGCCAGCATGGACACTCACATTTTTGAAGTTGAAACAACAAGTTCGGGTTTACAGTGTATTTCTCACTTTCTCGCTTGTGCGTGTGATTTGGAAATTGTTAGACAGATAGTCATGAAATCATACACGTCTCAAATTAGCCTGGACAGCTATTCCTCAATGCTTGTTTCCTTTGTGTGGTGTGCTATTACAAGTTGTGAAAGGGACTTTTTTTTCTTCTAGCATTTTTGTTATTGTCAAAAAGTCTATTGCATATCGCTAAATAAAAAATGATGAAATGCAATTAATTTGTATGTGACTTTATTATGGTCCAAATATATGAAGGGAGAGGCATTCGGCCCTTGAGGTATTTACATTTTTCAATATGGCCCCCTTTGAAAAAAGTTGGTCAACCCTGCCATAAAGCATACCAACCTCAGGGATTCTGTGAGACGGACTGCTGAAAGCGAGTTGGATAAAGCTATTGAGGCTGTGTTGAACAGACCCGACTGACCTGCATGAGAAAGCCAAAAAGGACGGAGCTGTTTTATAGCATTATCTAGCCCTGGTTATACAAGGACAACATGAGCAAGGGGCAATAATCCATCGCTTTCTGAGGACGGGCCCCAGGTTCATATACAAAGGCTGCAGAGGATCGTGGTGACGGCGGTGGGGATAAGCATTTTTGATGGAGATAATGAAACATATACCAGTTCAAAAACAAGAGAAACGCTCCAACACATCTTTGGAATCGCTAAAATACATCTAAAGATGTATCATGGTGGTCAGATAAGGGCAAGTTTTGTTGTTAAAAGGAGAAACTATTAAAGGGTCCAAAATGTATGACCACCACCGGGGTGGATTGCTTCTCTAAAATTCTTTAGCCCGTAATAATGTACTGTATCTATTCTAGTAAACGATTTAGACAAACGGTTGATACGTTGAAGTACAACCCTCCAGTGGATAGTGATAATCTAGCTGAGCCAGTATCTGTCTCACTGCATCTTAAAAAAGGAAAGAAAACGGACGCAAACTGCCCCCTCTCTTTGAGTTCACTTAAAATGCGTAAGTGAACCAGTGGTTGCAATTTAGATTTGTGTGTATGTGTGCGTCTGTAGTAGTAATCAAGTAAAAACTGAACAGCAAAACTTTCTCACCAATGTATTTATTTTCAAAAGGCATGATACATGTTTTTACCTTGAGATACACAACTGGACACATATCAAATCATGGTGCATATCCACATTAGGTTGTACAAGTCTAACAAAGTCGTTGCACCTTTTTATCATTACGGGTAGATTATCGTCATACATTCTCCAAAAACCGTTGATAGGATACACCTTTTTGCATTATTAAAACAAGAAAGAATACACAATGTTGTCAACAGGCGATACTTAAATGATCCTTAAACCTGTTTTTAGAATAAACTACATCACTACAGCTATGTTTAAGAAATCGCTGTATGGCATCAGGAAAACTCTGTAGTGTGGCAACACGGCACGGTGAGCGAAGCACCTCCTCCCAAACAAGACACCATTTTGGCGGGCAAAGCCAAAAAAAGGCCATGTTTAATCCTTAACAAACATTAAAGTCTCTGAAAGCACAAATAACACAAAACCTGGGAGGAATCCACGGTCCCCTCCTTCATGGCTGGAATCCCGTCACCCACGAGGACCGGTTTCTCCGTGGCAGGATCCCCATAGCTGGGAGAGCCCGAATGAGTGGAGAAGCAGGCTATTCAAGCCCTGCTTCTCCACCTGTTCTACAGGTGTTCTCCATCTGCTTAATTGGCCTGGGCCGGGTTGCCACACTCCTCCACTCTTTGCTGAAGCCTCAGGTGGCTTTTCGGAGGGGCGGCGGGGCCGTCGCGCAGCATGGCTGCTTCTGCTGCCGGCATGGCTGCTTCTGCTGCCGGCATGGCTGCTTCTGCTGCCGGCGTGGCTTGTTTCGCACGTCGTCTCCTGCGGCCTCGTCTCCTGCGCTGTCGTCTCCAGCTACGGGTCTCCGGCTGCGTCGTCTGTTTGGGTGTTGGTGTTGCCTCCAAAAATGGCGATAGCTCGGTCGAGTTGCCTTCATTCTCCACCATATGTGGCAACCCCGGCACGGTGAGCGAACCACCTCCTCCCAAACAAGACACCCATTTTGCAGGGCAAAGCCAAAAAAGGCATGTTTAATCCTTAACAAACATAAAGTCTCTGGAAAACACACAAAAACCTGGGAGGAATCCACGGTCCCCTCCTTCGTGGGTGGAATCCCGTCACCGACGAGGACTGGTCTCTCCGTGGCAGGATCCCCATGGCTGGGAGACCCCCTGAATGAGTGGAGAAGCAGGCTATTTAAGCCCTGCTTCTCCACCCGTTAACCATCTGCATAATTGGCCTGGGCCGGGTTGCCACAGTAGGTGGAAGGGTTTCCATAGGAGTCAAAAAAGTATTCCAGTCTTTGGGCCACCAATATATATAGCTAACCCAATGTGCCACCGGCTAAAAAG
This sequence comes from Melanogrammus aeglefinus, assembly GCA_900291075.1. Classification (NCBI taxonomy): domain Eukaryota; kingdom Metazoa; phylum Chordata; class Actinopteri; order Gadiformes; family Gadidae; genus Melanogrammus; species Melanogrammus aeglefinus. The sequence goes on along the minus strand of OLKM01003012.1, from coordinate 35,986 downwards.
GTCAGGTTGAAAGGGTTTTAGCGGGATAGGATTGTCCATTGCAGTACAGGGATATAACAATTCCGTACCGGAATGATGGAATCTGAATGGATACCGTGTATAGCGCCTTGTGAATGCTTCGTTATCCACAAAACCTATAACAACCATCTTGGGGAATTTGTGTCCTAGAAAAAGATTGTCCTGATTGCATTATTCTAGTACCAGGCAGGGATTAGATACATCCTTTAGACATAGGCTATCAACGGAGTATTTTACGTTAGATTTGTTGTCAACGCTCTGGCATGTGTGCCAACTGTGACACCCCAGCACACAATGAAAATCTTTTTTTAATGTATACTTTCTTTGGCAGACACTTTAGAGACTCGGTATTCCACAGTACCATCGGACATGAAACAAAAAACGTTTTTTTGCTCTAATGCAACGCAGCAATCAGCTCCACTATACGGCTTTGTGTCATATATTCACTCCTCGCCACTAAGCCAAGATTTGGGCCGTCATGAGAGAATGATCATCCATGTGGCTGCGAGTCTTTCTTGAATAGACTGCAGTGAAATTGGGTGTCCAGAGAACCATGCCCATTGTTTAGCACAAAACATTCTATTATTCCCCTGTACGGATATAGGTTATTGACGGCCGTAATATCCACTTGGGAGTAGTTAATTAGCCCCACCTCAGCCGTAGCGGCCAGGTCTGTTCCATCAGGATTAGTGACCTTGACCCGTAGATGCAAACATGTGTTGTTTAGATCCATATAGTCTTCGCCACTGGCTGATACAAAGCATTCCAAGGGCCCACCGTCCGTTCTAGCCGAAAACTGAGGTATTTGTGATACCTCGTTTTTTTTCTATCGATGTCTGTTTGAACGGTAGAGTGAAAAGATTCAGCTCACTCTTGACGCATTCTTTCCGACATACTGTGGATCAGAGCCATTGTTATTCAATCCAGATTGTTGGAAGGCCCTAAATAAATATATGGGTCAGCGATCCTTTAAAACAGGGGTGGGGAACCTTTTTGTCATCAAGGGCCGGATCAATTTTTGTAACTTGTTTGGAGGGCCGCACCTTTTTTTAGGCCTATAAAAATAGCTCATGTCAAAACAAAATTGTTTAAATATATATATATGCATAGGCCTATGTTTTAAATGTATATATTTTAAGAGCTTATCTCCCTGTGCAACGACATACTGCTTTCTGATTGGCTAATGGGGTGTCCATTAAGTCCATGGAACAGTTTACCTTTGACGGTAATCCCAGTAGAAAAAGTTAAATCAGGTATCATATCAATGCTCTTTGAATAGTTACTTACCATTAACAACCAGTAGGCCTATCACCCGAATTAATCAGGTTATTATCCCTTTTATTTTCCTTAATGTAAAGGCATTTCTTAATATTAATAAAAACACATTTTGTGGATTTTGTAAACGGGAGTTAGCGGGAGACTTCTTCGCCACGCTGTGTCCATTAAGTCTGGAGAATTGTAGGCTACACCTCGACGGTCGTTATCCCTTAATTAGGACTTCTCCCATCAAACAACAAAAGCGAACACACACTGAAATAATAATAAAATTAATAGCCTAACAATAAACTAAGTATACGTAAAACATAGCCTGCATCAGGAATAAATGTGGCAAATGCAGACTGAAACGGAGTTAATGATCACGGTAGATTTATTTTAATATCAGCAATAGATGAATTGACAAAAAATATTCCAACATTAAAAAAGAACATTACACCTGATTTAACCGTTTAATTTGATAATAACCCTTGTAGGCTAAATCACAAGCGGTGGATAACAGCATGGATTGGCAGTGGCACGCACATTAACATTAACGCACATTCAGTGCGCAGCTGACTGAGCAGCACAGACGTATTAAATAACGATACTTAGCTAACTTGTACACTACTACATATCATACTAGGCTACTACTAATACTAAAATAATAACAATAATCTTGAAAAAAAATTAATTTATAAAGAGGAGATGCATGAACTGACCCACTTTCCTATGGACAGCCCAAGCTGCTCAGTGAGATGGCTGCAACTGCTTCTCTTTCACTAGGCCGCTGATGTCGGATGGCGATGAAGATGAAGCTACCCGCAGTTGATTTTCGAGGTGTTGGTCTGTTAATCTTGAGCGGAACCGAGATTTTGCTAGAGTCAATTTTGAGAAGAATTGCTCACAGCAGTAGGTTGTCCCAAACACAGACGCAAATCTCAGTGCATGTCTCCTGAGAACAGGAAAATCTATAGCAGGCGCATACAGTTTATAGAACTCAAGCAGAGGGAGGTTTGTTGTACTTTGCTTTGAGCTCGTCATTGCTTTTGCAGCTCAATGATTTCGTGTTGCAGTTTGTCAGGCACGTCAGCTGGTTCCACATTAAATGGCGTTGCAAAAATTTTGAGTTCGTTTGTCTTACTTTTAATGTCCTGAAACCTCTCACCAAAAGCATGAAGGAGTTTTGCGCACTCTGCTGCATATTCAGATGTCACAGCAGGCTTCTGCTCTTGCAAAGTAGGAAAGTGCACGCTGTTGCCCTTTGCCAGTTGCATTTGCCACAGCTTTAGTTTCCCTTCAAATGTCTTCACATTGGTGACCAGAGCACTGAGTAGCTGGTTGGGACCTTGGAGCTTGACGTTCAGCTCAGAAAGGTGTTTGGTGATGTCCACCATGAATGCCAAATCACACAGCCACTTGCTATCTCTGAGTTCATCGACAGGCTTGCCCTTCATATCCATGAATTGTTTGACTTCTTCCCTCAATTTATAAAACCGTGCGAGCATCTCCCCACGACTCAGCACTCGCACTTTCACAATGGTACACCAGATCTCCGTATTCCGACTCAAGCTCACTTAGAAGTTCCTTGAACTGGCGGCTATTCAGTCCTCTGCTTTTGATGAAATTGATGGTGGAAACGACTGTTGACATGACATGACTGAGCTTCAGGGAATGTGTGCACAAATTCTCTTGGTGTATGGCATACAACTAACTCACTCGGATCTAGGTTTTGACGGCTCATTTCTCTTCTGATGCGGTTAATCCCTTTTGGCCGCCGACCATGGCTGGGGCCCCATCTGTCGCAAGGCCACTTAACTTTTCGAATGGAAGTTGAAAACTGGTTCATAGCTGACATGACTTGCCCAAATATAAATTCTCACCCTTTGGTCGTGCCATGCATGGCTTGTAGTGAAAGCAATTCCTCTGTAGAGTCGAACTCCGCAGTAATCCCACGCACAAAAATGGCTAATTAGGCAGTATTCGTGATGTCTGTTGTTGTCTAATCACAGGCTAGTGAAAAAAACTCAAAATTCTGTGTTGTGCCCTTCAATGTCTTTTCAATATTCACTGCCATATCCGTAATCCGATCGGAGACAGTTCTTCGCAACAAACTCACACTTTGGAACAATTTGACCTTGTCAGGGGCAAAGCAGTTCTGCCTGTAGCGACAAGGCACTCCTTCACAAATTCCCCCATCTGAATGAGGTTTTCAGCTTCTTGGCTATTAACTCACTCACCACATAACTTGCACGCACAACGTTGTTTTCTTTCTCCAAATTCGGTCTGGTGAAAGCTGCTTGGTTGGGCACCCAAAACTTCGCTTAAAGTGCGTTTATTCTTGTCAGAGCGTAACTGCCCCCCAGCAATTTCACTTAGTGTTCTGGACACGTGTGGTTTTATGGTCGTTTAATCCCCTAGTGGCGTTTGATGATAGTGCAGCCTGATGTAAACAGGAAGTAGCCATTTTGAAGTGTCAGTCTACATGCGGCAGTCAAGCGACGACTCCCAGCTCCACATTCTTGTGCCATCATTCGATCCGATAGCTGTTTCATGCATTGTCTGTAAGTTATAATTTAAGTTGGAAGTATATTGACCTAGAAAAACCCTTTATTTCCAGCTTTTAGCGAGAATTATGTTAATTTCTCAAAACGTTTATTTTGTACATCTACATGTTATGTTATACCTCATGCTTACCCGTTAGCATCATTAGGCTTTTTGCTAGCCTCTTAATTCATGTTCATTTGCTAGCATGTTCACTTGTTGTTAGCATAGCCTTCATTTTGTGTCCTTTTTATACTTCTTCGGAACTGTAATGCCACCATTTCTTTTTATTCTTGTGTTACAGTTTTACAATCTGCGAGCTTCACTAAAAACTCAATACAGAATCCCGTTCTCCTCGAGTTATTGAAGTTCATGTTTAACTGACTGGATAGCTGGATGTTCATCTAGTGAGAACAGTACAGTAAAAAGACAGCAATACAACAAGTTGTACACATCGGAGAGCATTCATGTGGAACATCATTCGTCTCAAAGCAGCCATTAGTCCCATTTAATCCCAAGATGAGTCAGAAAAGTTCCAAGACTGTCAAGGAGCGAATAGAGGCCACGCACAGTGAAGCTAACCGGGAAACCCAGTCCCTGAGTACTCGTTCCAGAACAAGTACTTCATCTTCCAGTTCAAAGGCCATTCTTGCCGTCGCAAGAGCGAGAGCAAAAGCCACAGCAGCCGAAGCCAGAGCGTCCTATGCTCAACGGGAGATAGATTTAAAGGTCGAACAAGCCCGCTTAAAAGCCACCTTCGAAGCCCTTCAGGTAGAAAAAGAAAGAGACGCTGCCAATGCTGAAGCGGAAACGTTGGAAGCTGGCTTAGCTGAGAGCGAGCTAGGATCCGCAGTCAGAAAACCCATTCCTCTCTCACCTCAAAAACGCCTACAGCACACTGAGGAATACGTGAGTGAGCAGGCCCGCATCAAGTCAACATCCCTACCCGTTGTGGACGATGTGGAAGGAGAGCCATTTCACCTACCCCAGATTACAGGCCGAAGACAAACTGTGCCTCCACATGATGGTTGTGCCGGACTTCCTGTCAAGGAAGAGAATGGGATGGACACCATAAGGAATCGGCCTTACAGTCAAGAACAAGCTCCCACTCCCTCCAGCCAAACCCCATTTAGGGCACAGTACGACAGAACACCCACCAACCATGATCTCGCCAAGTGCCTAGCCCGCAATCAGCTAGTGACATCAAGCATAATCATCTTCGATGATAAACCAGAGAACTATTGGGCTTGGAAATCGTCTTTCGAAAGCGCCACCGCTGGTTTAGACCTAACCGCAGGAGAAGAGCTCGACCTTCTCAGTAAATGGCTCGGCCAAGAGTCCTCGCAGCACGTTCGCAGGATCAAGGCAGTCAACATCAGACGCCCACAAACTGGCCTCGACATGGCTTGGGAGAGGCTGGAAGAGACGTACGGCTCACCCGAAGCCATCGAGCGAGCCCTTTTCTCTAAGCTAGAGCATTTTCCAAAGTTGACTAACAAAGAACCGCAAAAGCTCCGTGAACTTGGAGACCTGTTGATGGAGGTCGAAGCAGCGAAGCTAGACGGCTACCTACCTGGTCTATCATACCTGGACACATCCAGGGGGGTTCACCCCATCGCAGAAAAGCTACCATATAATCTGCAAGAAAAATGGATGTCGTTCGGGTCAAAATACAAACGCAGCAAGAACGTCAGCTTTCCTCCATTCACTGTGTTCGTTGAGTTCGTGTGCACAGAAGCTAAAACACGTACTGATCCCAGCTTCAACTACCCTGTGTCTCAAACACCACCAGATAGAAGAGAGAAGTCAGACAGGTTTGCAAAAGCATTTGCATCTGTCAATAAGACAACCGTGACCCCATCTAACCAGTATGGAGGCGAGAATGAATCTGTTGATCACAGTAAGCTCTGCTTCATCCACGGGAAGCCCCATCCGCTAAGTAAGTGCAGAGGCTTCAGGGAGAAGACCCTCGACGAGCGCAAACAACTTCTCAAAAATAACTCCATATGCTTCAGATGCTGTTCAACCACAGACCATTTCGCAAAGACTGCAAAGGCGGAAAGTGCAATGCGGAGAGTGTGCCAGAGCGATCGTCCATCACGTCACAGCTCTCCATCCAGGTCCTGCACCATGGTCTTCCAGGGCGCTTCCCCGTCCTCTCCAGAGAACGGCGGGAGGGGAGACAGGGTCGAACCTCAGGACGTTACTGCCACACATGCACCAAGGGTATGCGGACAAGGAGTGAGCGCAAGAGCAATGCTCTTTAAGATATGCTCTCGTCAATGTTTTCCCAGATGGACACCGCGACAAATCTAAGCGGGTCTATTGCTATACTTTGACGAGCAGAGCAACAGATCTCTCGCGAGTATCAGAGTTCTCGACGCCTTCAATATTCAAGGTGGGGAGTTTCCATACAAGCTGAAAACATGCGCAGGACTCAAAGAGACAGCTGGAAGAAGGGCCCATGGTTACATCATTGAGTCAACTCGACCAGAAAAATCTGTCTTCCTCGCTACCACCCTTCTTGAATGTACACCAGAATTCCCGACAACCGATCAGAGGATTCCGACTCCCGACGGCAGCAGCGTATCACCAGGCTCACCTGAGGGAAGATTGCGCGAATGAGATACCACCTTTAGATCCGCAAGCAGAGATACTCTTGTTGCTCGGCAGGGACATCCTGAGAGTCCATAAAATCAGGAAACAAATCAATGGGCCTCACATACGCTCCATTCGCTCAGAGGTTTGGACATTGGATGAGGGTAGTAGTCGGCGAAAGTCCTGCCTCGGGGGGGCCCACAAGCCATCTCGAGGGTAGCACCCTCAAGACACTACCCATATTGGAAAATGGTCGCCCAAGCTACCTGCAGCCCTACGAGCACAGTCCACGTGCAGGTAAAAGAAAGATTTGAACACACAACCCTATCTAATCAAGCGTTGCCAGTGTTTCCTCCAGACAAATTCAAACGGCGGGAGAGGAGAACCTGGGGTCAATTCATCTTTCAGCGTACTACCAGGGATACATAACTCGCCCCCATCCATAGACGACATGAGGTTTCTGCCACATCATGGACAGCGAGGTCCATCAAAACGACTCAGCACAGCTGGGTTGCCACCTTTGCCATTTAAGACACCCAGACAACAAGGCTAACCAAACAACAGAGACTGTGCTTATAATCGTCTCGTCTCACTCCGCGGACCTTGGCAAGAAGCGCCCACCCAGATGAAGGCACACACTTCCTGTGGAATTCATGTAGAAACTTTTCAAGGAACGAGCATTCAGAGGAAAGCCCCTCCATTACAGGATGGCCAAGAGTCTGGTATCTCCCCTCTTTTGGAGTCCTACCATCCGAAGAAGCCGGAGCAAGATTCCGTGGTTCGTTTTCGAACTCCAGTGCAGCCTATCAAGGGGTCTCCCTAAACGACGTGCTTCTCCCTCGAGAGACGCGGACATGAACAAACACAACTCTGTCGGTGTGCTCATAGAGGTTTAGGAGAGAGCTGGTTTGCTATGACTGCCGATGTCCAGCACATGTTTCACTGTTGTTGTTGTGAAAGAAGACCAATAGAGATTTTCCTGCGCTTCCTAGTGGTATCATCGCAACAAACGACCCTCGACAGTCGACATCGTGGACTACAGAATGAGCGTACACGTCTTTGGGAATGGAGCCCCTTCCCAGCCGTCGCCAATCTACGGTCCCTAAGGAGGCAGCGAAGGGAAGAAAGAAGATAACTTTGGCAAGCGCGCACACGAAGGGTAATTCGAGAGAGAGTTCTACGTCGACTGACTTTGCCTGAAGTCATGCCCCCAACCGAAGCGAGGCCATCAGTATCCTCAAGCGAGCTCAAAAAATGCAGCTCCAACCTAAGGTTACACAAAGTGGCCTCAACCGGACACGGGCCCCGGTATGTCGGATACATGCTTTTGGGAGCGCTTGAGAAGGACCGGTGTCAAGCACGGCGGAAAAGACGTTCACACGCAGGTTCGGACTGGTAGGTCAAGAGCGATAATGCGCAACCTTCCCAGACGGACGTCTTAGGGAGTGGTCATCACGGACTCATAGCATTATGTCAGAGCGAGTATCGCGGCTCTCGAACGTTTCAGACCATCTGTCTAGAGAGAACAGAAAACTAGCCTTCAATAGCCTCGCGAGGAGTGCTATCAAGCGAGTAGTAAATATGTAAATTATATTATATATATATACAAACTACTATATCACTCGGAAATCTATCCTTACCTAATCACAGTAACTAATCAAGGATAGTTGACTGCTCACCTCTAAGGGATAAATCATCTCTACACAAAGCCGAAGAT
>OLKM01003012.1:0-23070 GCA_900291075.1 Melanogrammus aeglefinus | reverse complement strand
CATCAGTGAGACAGTAAGAAAAAGACAGCAATACACAGGTACAACGGAGAGCATTCACGTGAACATCATCCGCCCAAAGCAGCCAAGAGTCACATTATCTCAAAGCGTCAGCGGTCTTGGAAAGGATCAGATGCATAGGCAACGCCAACAACTATTCGACTAACCAAACTAACAAAACACTAGAAACAAAGACACCTAGGGAAAAAACGAGAAACTAGAACCGCTCGACTCTAGGTTCAGTCGTGCAAAGACAAGCTTGCAGGACTGGAAGGTACATGAGTGACGAACAAAATACTCGGCAACAATGAAAGGGGAAGACAAGCCTATATACACATGGGAGGAGACACAGGTGGAACAATCGAAATCAGGGGAGTCACAAGACCGTACACAAGGAAGGGCAAGGGACCGCGGTTACAAAGATAGTCAGAAGTCCAAACGTCAAGAGTGAATAGAAGCCATGCACATGAACAACCGGAAACCCAGTCCGATACTCGTTCCAGACAAGTCTTCATCTCCAGTTCAAAGGCCATTCTTGCCATCGCAAGAGGAAGCAAAAGCCACAGCAACCGAACCAGAGCGCCTATGCTCACGGGCAGATAGATTTAAATGTCGAACAAGCCCCTAAAAGCCACCTCGAAGCCCTTTCAGCTAGAAAAAGACAGCCCGCCAAGCCGAAGCGGAAACGTGGGAGCTCTTAGCGAGAGTGCACTAGATCGCCAGCCAGAAAAACCCATTCCTCTCCTCCCTTCAAAACGTCTTAACACACTGAGAAATACGTGGGAGCAGGCCCGCATCGAAGTCACATCCCACCGTTGGGACTGTGGAAGGAGAGCCACCCACTTACCCATATACAGGCCAAGTCAAACTGGCCCACACGATGTTGTGCGAAATCACCTTAATCAAGACAAGCTCCCACCCCTTCAGCCAAAACCAATTAGGGGGCCAAACAAGTACCGACCAAAAAAAGAAACCACAACCCCCAAACCATAAATCCGCAAAAGTCCAGCCGCAACAGCAGTGACTCAGCATAATCATTCGAGATAAACCAGAGATATTGGGCGGAACTAACCGACCAACCGCAGAGAAGAGCTCAACCTTTTCTTAAAAGGCTTCCACAGAGTCTTCGCAGCCGTTCGCAGGATCAAGGCATCCACATCAGACCCCCACAAACGCCTGACAGCTTGGAAGGCTGAGAACGTACGCTCACCGAAGCCACGAGCCGAGCCCTTCTCTAAGCTAAAGCATTGCCAAGTTCACAAGAACCGCAAAAGCTCCCAACTTGGAGACCTTGATGAGGCGAAGCAGCAAACTAGACAGCTACCTAACCTTCATATACCTGCACATCCAGGGTCACCCCATGGCGAAAAGCTACCAATAATCTCAAGACGAATGGATGCCGTTCGGGCAAAATACCCACGCAGCAAGAACGTCCAGCTTTCCTCCATTTACTGTGTTCGCCTGAGTTGTGCACAGAAGCTAAACACGTAATGATCCAGCTTCAACTACCCTGTGTCTCAAACACAATTCAGACAGAAGAGAGAAGTCAGACAGGTTTACCAAAGCATTTCCGCACGTCCATAAGACAACTGTGACCCCATCCTAACAGTAGGAGCGAGAAATAAATCTGTTGATCACAGTAAGCTCGCTTCATCATGGACAGCCCATCCACCGATAAGTGCAGAGCTTCAGGAGACGACCCTTGAGAGCGCACAATACACTCCATAAACTAACCATATGTCTCAGATGCTGTTCAACCACAGACCATTTCGCAAAAGACTGCAAGGCGAAGTGCAAGGCGGAAGTCCAGAGCGATCGCATCCGAACAGCTCTCATCCAGTCCTGCACCATGGTCTTCCAGGCCAAATTACCGTCTCTCCAGAGAACAGGCGGGAGGGAGACAAGGTCCAACCCCAGGACGTTACTGCAACATGCACCCAGGTATGTGGACAAGGAGTGAGCGCAAGAGCATGCTCTAAGATATGTCTCGTCAATGTTTTCCCAGATCTAAGCGGGTCTATGCTATACTTGATGAGCAGAGCAACTGTAATGGTAGCGTTAGCTGCGACCCCAACGAGCAGACACAGAGACAGGACAGAGTTGGAGTACGGTGAACAGTTTATTAGTGCAGCAAGGAGTGAAGCGGAGGTTGGTTGGAGTGGGGCGTAATCGGGCTGGAGGAAGTGAAGACTCAGCTGGAGGTGACGATCCAAAAACTATAGGTGAGAAAAACAAGGTTGAGGCCACGAATCTCCACAAGAGAGAGACAAAGAGAGACACACTGGAGCCAGGAACGAGTAACTACGCACGGTAACACGAAAGTACGATCTGGCGATGACTGCAGGGAACCAGGTGTATTTGTAGGGGAGTTGATCAGAGACGATGCCGGGCCAGGTGTGAGCATTGAGTGGCAGGCAAGCCAGAGACAGACAGGGCGCGTGGCCAACACAGGGGCAGAATACACAGCACCACAACAGTGGCCATGACAGCAACAGCTCTCTGGCGAGATCAGAGTTCTTCAACGCCTTCAATATTTAAGGTGGGGAGTTTCCATACGAAGCTGAAAAACATGCGCAGGACTCCAAACAGACAGCTGGAAGAAGGGGCCCATGGTTACATAATGAGTCAATCGACCAGAAAAATCAGTCTCCGCTACCCACCCCTTCTTGAATGTAACAGATTCCCGACAACCGATAGCAAGATTCCGACTCCCGACGCAGCGTATAACACCAGGCTCACCTGAGGAAGATCGTGAATGAGATACCACGTTTAGATCCGCAAGCAGAGATACTCTTGTTGCTCGGCAGGGACATCCTGAGAGTCCAATAAAATCAGGAAACAGAATAACATGGGCCTCACAACGCTCCATTTCGCTCAGAGGTTGGACATTGGATGGGTAGTAGTCGGCAAAGTCTGCCCTCGGGGGCGGCTCACAAGCCATCTGAATGAGACACCCTCAAGACTACTATTGGAAAATGGTGGCCCCAAGCTACCTGGAGCCTGCACACCAGTCAAGTGCAGGTAAAAGAAAGATTCAAACACAACCCAATCTATCAAGCGTTGCCAGTGGTTTCCTCAGACGATTCACTGTCAACGGCAGAGGAGGAGAACCTGGGTCAATTCATCTTTCAGCGTACTACCAGGGATCACAAACTCGCCCCCTCCATAGACGATGTGCATAGATTTCTGCACATCATGGACAGCGAGGTCACTCCAACAGCTGGGTTGCACCTTTGCCATTTAAGACACCCAGACAAAGGCTACCAAACAACAGAGACTGTGCTTATAATCGTCTCGTCTCGTCTCGCTCCGCCGGACCTTGGAGAAGCGCCCCCAGATGAAGGCACACTTCCTGGATATTCATGAGAAACTTTCAAGAATGAGCATTCAGAGGAAGCCCCTCCATTACAGGATGGCCAAGAAGTCTGGTATCTCCCCTCTTTTGGAGTCTACCATCCGAAGAAGCCGGAGCAGATCCGTTCGTTTTCGACTCCAGTGCAGCCTATCAAGGGGTCTCCCTAAACGACGTGCTTCTCCGAGGACCGGACATGAACAACACTCTCATCGGTGTGCCTCATGAGGTTTAGGAGAGAGCTTGTTGCTACACTGCCGAATGTCTAGCCACATGTTTCACGTTTTGTTGTGAAAGAAGACCATAGAGAATTTTCTGCGCTTCCTGTGTATCGCAACAATGACCTCGACAGCGACATCGTGGACTACAGACTGCGCGTACACGTCTTTGGGAATAGCCCAGGGTTTCTCCAGGATTTTTTTTTAAAACCGTGGGGGAGGTCTGGCCGAGTGGAAAGAGGGGGTGACGACGACGGCGACAACATGAATTTTGAAATGTGAAATTATGACTATTTCAAACTGAATGTTTTTCTAAATACATATTATTTACTACAAGGTTTATCCGGTGCAATGAATTGAAAATAATAATCGAAAAGAGGATCTTGCAGTATCCACTAGGCCCAAACAACAAACACAAACAACAACAAATTTAAAGCAGCATCTAGAAGAGCGTCAAATCTGTCAGATTACTGACCAGTGCCACAGAGCCTTGTGCCTTGCTTATCTAGCGCTGTGGCAACAACAGTAAACGTCTCAAACGAAGAGGCAAAAAGTACAAGGCTGTAGCCACAAACTACATACACAAACTGTGGCCCTCATGTCTCCTGTGAGATTTGAACATTTTTAACATTTGAAATAGTGACTACAAACTCAATGTTTTTACTTTAGCAAGCATACATCTGTCTAAACTAATGGCACAGTTTGCAGCCTGGCTGAGAGCACTTCATTTTTCTTGGCTTTTTGAAAAAGAGCTCTAAGGCTCTGTCATAAGGGAAGTCCTTCAGAGGTTGTCCGTTGATGCTGAGGAGCATGCATGCTGCCAGATGGTCCCCCTGCAGCCTGTTCCTTAGGTCTGTTTTCACCTACACATAAAAACAATTAAAAGTGAGTGGGGTGTGGAAAATTAAGAGAAACCAAACCATCTCTGACTTACAGTTTACTATTAACCAAATCCTCTGACCCTGTTCATTGTAGAGAAATCTCTCTCACAGTTGACGGATGATACGGGCACTGTTAATACAATGGCTGCTAGCTGGCTCAAGCATGGATAAAGTTGTCCCCATTCATCATTTTGGGATGCCAGTTTCATCATGTTGAGCTGGTCCAGATTCTGAAACATATTAAATGTATAACACTGATTAGAGGTCTCAATCATCTTTCTATACAGTATAATTACCCTCTTGCTTAAATTCTCATTTTACCTTGAAGGCTCCAACTAGCAGATGCTGCTTTTATGTTTTCTCTCTTGCAGCACTGGATTTTCTGGATGCTGTAAGAATTTTGTAGACAGGGTCCGAAGATGTCTTGTGTTGACTGCATCGTCTTCTGTGGCTGCCTGGGGTCCCAGCACTTGAAAGGCTTCCAGGGATGTCAAGGTGTTGAAACCGGCGGTCTAGGCTGTCTTCGCAGGCCATCCAGATAAGGCTCCATTACCTAAACATGACACAAAATAGAAAATTAGTAACTTTTCCTAGTTGATAGATTGAAGACCTTATTTGATTCATTGATTATATTATTTAACTTCACAGCCATCAAAAATGTACCTGGGTCCTAAAACGGGACCAGAGACCCTCCCTTGTCTCTTCACCCCGGGGTCTGCCTCTCCTGTGTCTCTGCTCCTCGTGCATGATGCTAAACGTTCCTAAACCAGTAGGGTCATCTAGGTCCTCATGGAGCCGGGCTAGGAACGACCCGTGTGGCTGTTGATCAGCTGCATCCCGGATGGACCTCAGGCAGGCCTTTGTCACTGGCACCTAATAAAGGCAGTCACACAATGCTTAGCTTTTTTGTAACAATACATGACTCACAAAAATAGCTTCATAGGTTATGTTGCTTAAAAATCCTGAAAAAGTCTAGGGATAGATTCTTAAAATGCACCTGACCTTTTATGGCCAGGAAGTTTACATTTTCCTTCTGGAAATTTTTTGAGAGCCGAGCCAGATGTGGCAGCACGTCTGCTTGCAGGTACACTGCTGCAACGAAACGATACGTACAGCAGAAACCATAAAGGCCCTTGGCTACAGGGCACTTGTTGACTTCGGTTTCTTCAGCCAAAGCAGCCAGGACAGCTGGCAAGTTTTGCTGCAATGTGGTGGTTGTTAGGTGTTGTAACAGCCAGCGGGTGTCTTTTACTTCCTGAAAAATATTTGTCTTGAGATAAAAGCTAATAATAAAGAAAGTTCATCTGTAGTGCACAATAATAGTCACACTTTCTGTAACATGATGCAATACATCATGTATATTTTTCTGTGATTTCACCGTCACTTTCAAGGCCTGCAAGCCCAGGGACTGTGCTGCAGTTTTTAAAACAGCAGTTCGATTGGCACTATTATGGAAATACAGATGGAGCTGCTGCAAATGGTCTCTGAAGGTGGCCATATAGTTTACATGAGATGAGGCATCCTTGCATGCCAAGGCGAGGCGATGTGCAGCACATGCAACTGGCAGCAACCAAGGGAAGTCATCTTGGAGCTGCTTTGCTACACCATTCAACCTCCCTGTTTCAAGAATAAAACAAAATGAGTACATACATGCAGTAACATGTTAAGAATCCCAATGAATATTCTACTTTGTTATGTTGCGAGTTCATACCAGTCATTACAGCAGCTCCATCCGTTCCTAATCCGAAAAGCCTTTGGGTAGGAATCTTCTTTTTGTGCAGCACTTCCTTAATAGCTGCCACAATGGTATCTGCCTTTCCATCACTGACATTTACCAGGTCCAGGAACTGGCTGAAAAGCTGTCCCTCCTTCTCCATATATCTTAAAATGCATAAACAGATGAATTGTAAACATAAAGAAATATAATTTAGATTCAATCAGAAATAATTCCCTCTGAATTTCTACCTGACATGCAGATCCAGCTGTCTTGTCACAGCGACATCTGTACTTTCATCCACCTCTAACCCAATGGCAACAGAGGAGTGGATGTCTTTCAGAATTGGCTCTTCCACGACAGTGGCTAAAATCTCCAGCATCTCATCAATAATAGTGTGAGACCTGTAATTTATTGTTTTCCCAATCTAAGAGTAAATTAAATAAAATATTAAGATTCTGAGGTTAGCATGAAATAATGCAAATATGACCACAGTAACATTACCCCGAGCTTTTTGAAATAATTACAGCCCAGCAGCTCAGCCAGATCCAAAAGAGCTGGGTAGTTAGTGTGATGTGCCTGCTCCCTCTTGGTCAGATAATATAGGCATTTAAAGCCACCAATGATGGACTCGTGCTCCATGTTGATGATGGGGTCAAAGGCTGTCATAACTGAAGAACCTATGCAAAACAAGCACAGATAAACATGATCTTTGATGGTTATTTTAACAAAAACTTTATACCAGAGACATTTTAGCTATTAAATTAATCTATGACATTTAATTGAAGGAACTTCACCTTGTGCCAATAAGGCTTGCGATTTCACACTATTTTTGTGGTGATCTGTCCCCATGTGTCTAAGTAATCAACACGGTAGATTTGGCATCCTGCCTCGATGAATGGTCGCTTGGCCACTCCTGATCTTGCAGATTGTTTGTGTTGGCGGCATAACCTGCAGAACATTCCTGCAGGCACAGGGTCAAAATTAATGGCACAGTCATTGTTCAATTGAAATTAAATTGAATGAAAAATAAAAACTAAATTGCATGATATTGTAATGTTTAATACTCACCTTGATCAGTGTGGTACAGCCATGGGCGGAACTTGGTCATGTCGGTCCATTTTGGGTCCCAGCCGGATTCCCTGTGTTTTGTTTTTTTCCTCCCTCTGTCTCCTTCGCTGCTGCTCTCTGCTGCCTCAACATGCTCAACCTCCTTCTCTGCCTCCTCTTTTCTCTCCTCCACTCACCTCCTGCACTACTTCTGCCTGTGCTCTTATCTAATATAATATTGGGAAGTGTTAAATTTGTTCACATCATGACCAATACCACGCAGGTAATGTTAGGAGTATTTAAATATTACACTTAAAATGGTACACATCATTATCTATCAATTGACTTGAGGGAATAACATCACGACAATAAGTCAAGAACATTGAGCCTCTCCTTTATGTAAGGTTACCTGACTCTCTTCCTCTGGAACCTTTCTCTTCTTTTGAAAAAAGTTTAATATACTGATCTGAAAATGTAACCCGAAAAGAGTCATGGCAGAAAGTTACCTGGGCATTACCTAAGCTAACGTTATGTCCTGCTGTTCAAAACGTTGTTGTTGTTAACGTCATCTGAAACGTAACGGGTTTCCTCTATCAATAGAAAAATAAATTTTATAGTTAAAAATTAATCTACATCTAAAGAATATCTCTACTGTATAACCAAAGACTCAACATGCTTTATTAGGCCTACAGTAATCTCTCTTTAACAAGTGTCAATGGTACAATAATAAGATAAAAAATAAAAATCTGAAATAATGATAGAAATAATGCGTATAACCAATCAATAACACTTTTTTCCCCGACTCTGGATTTTTTCTGTAACCTAATCCATCTATACATTAGGGTCGTTTTTCACTGGTTTTAACAAAACTGTATCAAATATAACCTAGCTTAGGTACCTTTCTTTCACCCTTTTCTCTCCCTCCACGTCGGACTATTGTCTCTCTCTACTCTCTTCGTCTTTCGCGCGCGCTGCAGCTAGACTGGCAGGTGGTGACTCCGGTGTTTCCGGTGTTGGTTTTTCAAATAAGGGTTATGCTATTGTGCAGCGTAGCGTCATATTTCACGGAAAACACCATGTTTTGTGCCGAAATCACATTTAATACAAACATTTACATTAATATAAACATGAAACAACATTTAAAAAAAAATAAAATAATAATTATTCTGAAGGTGTGGCGGCTTTTATTTTGCCGTGGCGGTGCGCCACGATCAATTACATGTAGCGGAAACCCTGAGCCCCTCCCCAGCCGTCGCCATCTACGGTCTAAGGAGGGCAGCGAGGGAAGAAGAAGACGACTTTGGCAGTGATGCAAGAAGGGTAATCGAGAGAGAGTTCTACGTCGATGACTTGCTGAACTCATGCCCCACCGAAGCGGAGGCCATCAGTATCCTCAAGCGAGCTCAACAAATGCTTGCAGTCTCCAACCTAAGGCTACACAAAGTGGCCTCAAACCGACAAGCCGTAGTCGATGCTTTTAGCCTTGAAGACCGGGCCGAATCACAAGATCGTGATTTCTTCACAGACGATATGCCACTGCAATGGACACTGGGAGTGTCATGGAACATTACAGCAGACATGTTCGTGCTCCAAGTTGCCGCCGAACAGAAACCCTTCACCTGAGGAGCGCTATCAACAGTGAATAGCATATACGACCCCCTCGGCTTCCTTACCCCAGTAACAATACAAGGAAGGCTGCTCCTCAGGGAACTCTACACAAGCCGAAGATTGGGACTCTCCGCTTCCTAAGGACATGGAAGCAGAGTGGGGCAGATGGAGGGCCTCTCTCCAGGACCTCCAACATCTCAAAATTCCGCGAGCTTACACGTCTACTTCAACCAGCAATGCTCAGCTCAGGGAGCTATGCATCTTCGCAGGCATCATATCAGTTCAGATATAAATCTATCTGAACATATATGGCTTGTCTGACAGTCTGAGAAAACCTACTCAAGACCCACACAAGATGGCGGCTCCGTTTGCCGTGGCTGAGAGGGGCGTGGCGTATCTAGTGTTCTATATATATCTATGTTTCCGACGGCCCCTAAATGAAACGGTTCACTGGAGACCGTGTTTCGTTAATGCTCCTTAAAAGGGCATAAACATGCCCTTTTAAGGAGCAGAATCGGCGGGCGCGGGAGAATTGGTTCTCCGCTTGACGTTAAGTGAGGAAGACCAAGAGATGAGACAGGAAAAGCAAACAAATAGACTTGAAGAGCGAACAAATAGACTTGAAGAGTGAACATAGACTTGAAGAGTGAACGTAGAGACTTGAATAGGGAACATAGACTTGAAGAGTAACGAAGAAAGGGATATCACAGAAGAAATAGAAGATACAGAGGAAGATTTGACGATACTTAAAACAAGAGGACTTGGCATTGGAGGTGAACACTGGAAAGGAGACCATTCACTATGTGCATGAGAGAGGAAGAGTCCTGACTGGTTTTCGTACACCCCGTTCTGAGAGAGCCCGGATCCACGCTGAAGCAGACGATCATCGACTAGGCCCTACTCAAGAACGTTTGGCCGTAGAGGTAGTGGTAGGAACAGAACGCCCCCTTTTATATTCAATGAGTGCACTCAAAGACTTGCTGGGTACCCATTTTATTTAGTTTGTTATTTTTCTTGGGGACCTCTTTTGGGTTCAGTGTTTTGAGTTCAGATTGATCGTTAGATAAAAGGTCAAACGTGCCTCACTGTGTCTGTGTGTTATTCCTTTAATCAGAGTTCCTTAAAGAATACAAGCCAGTCTCCTTATAACCTGGAATTGATGCACGACTGCATTGTTATATTACCTGTAACAATACAGTTGGTTACAAAAGCAGTCTTCCACCTCCCCCTCTTCCAAAACAGCCACATACAATGTCATCACCTGGTAATCTCATGCTAACGTTAACGTTACAGCATCACTAATGACAGATATGAAAACATTTTCATAATGTTAACGTCCACTGACTTTTATAACGTTACGTTAGGCCTTCAGTTCAGATAAACAACTTACTTTAAGGTTACATCACTTCTCTCACACACACACACAAACATCAAACACACACACACACACACACACACACACACACACACACACACACACACACACACACACACACACACACACACACACAGCCAAGTCTACTGCCAATTCACACAAAAAGTTCATACACAACATACCATTTATGACCGCTGATCTTTTCTTTCCTTTTTGCCGCCTCTAGATTGTTGTTGTTGACGCTGCTGCGTCTGGTTGTACGTCCTGATAACTAGGGATGCTCCGTAATGAAAATTCTTGGCCGAAACCGAAAACCGAAAATGAGGAATCCAAGGCCGAAAACCGAAACACCGAAAGAAATTATTATGCCAATTATTAGTAACATTTAGGGTTGCTTTTTTTTGTTTTATATATATATATATATATACAGAAAAAGTATTTAGTCAGCCACCAATTGTGCAAGTTCTCCCACTTAAAAAAATAAGAGAGGCCTGTAATTTTCATTATAGGTATACCTCAGCTATGAGAGACAAAATGAAAAAAAAAATCTAGAAAATCACTGTCTGATTTTTAAAGAATTTATTTGCAAATTATGGTGGAAAATAAGTATTTGGTCATTAACAAAAGGTCATCTCAATACTTTGTTACATGCCCTTTGTTGGCAATGACAGAGGTCAAACGTTTTCTGTAAGTCTTTAAAAGGTTTTTACACACTGCTGCTGGTATTTTGGCCCATTCCTCCATGCAGATCTCCTCTAGAGCAGTGATGTTTTTGGGCGTTCACTGGGCAACACAGACTTTCAACTCCCTCCAAAGATTTTCTATGGGGTTGAGATCTGGAGACTGGCTAGGCCACTCCAGGACCTTGAAATGCTTCTTACGAAGCCACTCCTTCGTTGCCCGGGCGGTGTGTTAGTGGTCATTGTCATGCTGAAAGACCCAGCCATTTTTCATCTTCAGTGCCCCTTGCTGATGGAAGGAGGTTTTCACTCAAAATCTCACGATACATGGCTCCATTCATTCTTTCCGTCACACGGATCAGACGTCCTGGTCCCTTGGCAGAAAAACAGCCCCAAAGCATGATGTTTCCACCCCCATGCTTCACTGTAGGTATGGTGTTCTTTGGATGCAACTCAGCATTCTTTCTCCTCCAAACACGATGAGTTGAGTTTTTACCAAAAAGTTCTATTTTGGTTTCATCTGACCATATGACATTCTCCCAATCCTGTTCTGGATCATCCAAATGCTCTCTAGCAAACTTCAAACGGGCCTGGACATGCACTGGCTTTAGCAGGGGGACACGTCTGGCACTGCAGGATTTGAGTCCCTGGCGGCGTAGTGTGTTAGTGATGGTAGCCTTTGTTACTTTGGTCCCAGCTCTCTGGAGGTCATTCACTAGGTCCCCCTGTGTGGTTCTGGGATTTTTGTTCACCGTTCTTGTGATCATTTTGACCCCACAGTGTGAGATCTTGTGTGGAGTCCCAGATCGAGGTAGATTATCAGTGGTCTTGTATGCCTTCCATTTCCTAATAATTGCTCCCACAGTTGATTTCTTACACCAAGCTGCTTACCTATTGCAGATTCAGACTTCCCAGCCTGGTGCAGGTCTACAATTGTGTTTCTGGTGTCCTTTGACAGCTTCTTTGGTCTTGGCCATAGTGGAGTTTGGAGTGTGACTGTTTGAGGTTGTGGACAGGTGTCTTTTATACTGATAAGGAGTTCAAACAGGTGCCATTAATACAGGTAACGAGTGGAGGACAGAGGAGCCTCTTAAAGAAGAAGTTACAGGTCTCTGACAGCCAGAAATCTTGCTGGTTTGTAGGTAACCAAATACTTATTTTCCACCATAATTTGCAAATAAATTTTAAAAAAATCAGAAAATGTGATTTTCTGGATTTTCTTTTTTCATTTTGTCTCTCATAGCTGAGGTTTACCTATGATGAAAATTACAGGCCTCTCTCGTATTTTTAAGTGGGAGAACTTGCACAATTGCTGGCTGACTAAATACTTTTTTGCGCCACTGTATATATATTTATATAAATATATAAAATAGCTAATAGGCTACCTTATATTGCGTTGGAACACGCAAGACTGGTAACCATAGCAACGCCGGAAAACAAACCCTGTGAAGCCCAATCCCTACGAGAGCTACCCACGCTACGGCCATCCGGAGGCGCGCAGAGCTTTTGGCCGTGATATTATATATACAATTATACTATTATATATAGAACTTTATAAGACGCTGTCACCAAGAATTTGCGCGCTGCCAGAAGCTGTCACTGAGTGTGAGGAGAGTTGACGGAGAAGATGGCGGTTGACCTAGTTTCAAAGTTTATACCGTTTATACTCCGTAACACCGGTGTATTACTCTGTGTGAAAATGTCCACACCGCGGCAACCCTAGTGCCATTGCATTTATGGCTATGACTGTGTACTAACTTCATTAAAATCAAGGCATTGCAATTTTTGCAAATCGTTATACGTGGGTCTTTCTCAGAAACATTGAAAAATGTCCACACCACAAACATTTTGGCTCTTATCCAGACAAGCGTGGGCTGGCCGCATTTTTTTTTGGCGTCATCACAAATTTCTCTTTCGGCCGTGTTGTTTCGGTGATAAAAGCTTTGCGGCCCGAAACCGAAAATGCGCTTTTCGGTGCATCCCTAGACGTCTGTACGTCATACAACGTCTTCTCTGGCGATGCGTTAAATGGCTACCGCAATAACTGGTTTTTGTGTCTGGGCCAATCAGAGGGGGGTCCCGCCCTTCATTATTTCTGATTGGTTTAGACCATGATATGGGCCTAATGTGTGTCTGTTGTTGAAGGTTGACCCACAGGGAGACTTTCAGAGTCGCGGAGGTTTTTTCTTTTTGAACAGCTGGTTGCACCGGTGCGACCTCTGATTTTTTTTAGCTGCACCATTGAGAAATTAAGTCGCATGTGCGACCAAATTGGTCGCACTTTAGAGCCCTGATCCAGAGTCTGGGCTAGATGGGGTCTGGGGGGCCTGACACAACTGCAGCACCAGACAAGCTCTTTCTACGGCCCTGCCTCAAACCCCAGGGGGAGAGAGACGAAAGCGGGTTGGGCAGAAAGAGCAGTAGTGTTGATCCTCCGCGGTGTGCGTTGTTGGGTGAGGGAACAGTGTAGGGGCCAAAGAAGAACTCATTGTTTAATGATAAGTTAGTTAAAAGCAATGAATTATTGGTATTGATGATTGTTTTATTTGCAGTGTTTATATTAGTCTAAAATGCATAATTTAGTGATGTAAACATGATAAAAACATTTCTACATTTGTATTAACGTTTATATAAATATGACTTCTCTGTTTACTTTGGTATTAACTAATTATTAGGGTTGGACTTTAACTTTGCTGAGTTGGAGTCAGATATTGTGGGAAGAAACAGTTCTTTGACCGTGTGTTTGATATGATGATTTTGCGTTTTCTAAAGAAACATTTAAAAGAAAGTTATCCTGTCTCTTCGCTGGCGTTACAAAGGCTGTGAGATAAAAAATAAAATAAAACAGACTTACTCTGACAAGTGGTGCACTTATGGAAAAGAGGAGCGAAACCGAGTGGCCCTGCAGGTCGTTTGGTGGATGTGTGGACTCAGGCCTGTGGGGGGGGTGGGGGGGCGTGGAGGATGGCTGGGAGAAGCAGCCTATCCTGGCCCAATGCTACTGGACTCTGGGGCAGAGACACTTTCTTGGATTTGGTCGAAGTTTATAATTGATAATACATTTTAATAAGCTTTGAAAAAAAACGTCATCAGGATTAAGTTCTCAAAAAACGGATAACCTCTCACTTTCTCAATTCTTTATTACATTTCTAAAATATCATCATAGCATACATCATCAAGTCTCCCTGGGCCCTTCACCTCCAGACTTTAGGACAGCAGAGCAGGACTTTGTTAAATAAATAAATTTCCTCTTTCCTCAGGGGACCGACCGGTACACTAAGCCCAGCTGCCGGGCGGGTCCCGCCACTGGCTCCCCTCCAACGTGATCTGGGGCCGACGGATCTGGATCTGGAGATAACGGTTAAAGCAAAGGTTATTATTATTGTCCTGGGTATCGGCTTGTTTTCACAACAAATGGCCTTATTCACCTAGCGGCCATCTTGGTTCTAAGGGCTAGCTGTGTAGGGGGCTCCATCTTGGTTCTAAGGGCTAGCTGTGTGGGGGGCTCCATCTTGGTTCTAAGGGCTAGCCAGAGACACTATACAAGGAGGAGACACATCACTGAAAAAATCACCCATTGAAATGCATGGGGGAACTTCGTAACGCCAAGATGGCAGTTGTTTGCACATGTCCCGCCTCTTACGGTGCCGTTGCTCCAATCATTTTGCATTGTCCTACGCGGTCACGCTTTTTGCGACACTTGGAAGTTATTTTCAATCAGGAGGGAAGAACCAAACTTTCAAAATGATATTTTCAAAAAAGGACAATTGCGCCAATTTTTTGGGCGCAAAACACAACATATTCATGATACGCACCAGATTTTATATTACATTACAACAAAAAAAAAAAAAAAAAAAAAAAGAACTCTGGTCTTGCTGTCAGTGCCGGTGTTGTTATGCCGTAAATTAAAACTGTCGTGAAGCATTGTGCATGCGCAGTCCAAGCTTACCTGTAAGAAAAAGTGCTTTTAAACGTTAATTTGATACAAAACCACCAAACTCTTTCAGCGATTTTAGTCTGTTTTTCATCGTGATTTCAAACATGTGTTTTTTATGCCCCTTTAGATCTCGGAAAATGGAGATACAGCTCTCTCCCTATTCATTGGATAGGGCCCTGGTCTTGTTAAGACCAAATAGCTGCCCGAAAGGCGTGTCCAAAATGGCCGCGAGTGAGAGGACTTGCCTAGAAGGACTTTGGGCTAGCTGTGTGGGGGGCTCCATCTTGGTTCTAAGGGCTAGCTGTGTGGGGGGCTCCATCTTGGTTCTAAGGGCTAGCTGTGCTGGGGGGCTCCATCTTGGTTCTAAGGGCTAGCTGTGTGGGGGGCTCCATCTTGGTTCTAAGGGCTAGCTGTGTGGGGGGCTCCATCTTGGTTCTAAGGGCTAGCTGTGCTGGGGGGGGTTCTAAAGGCTATCAGTGTGGAGGCTTCTCAAGCCTAACTGTGACCTTACCGGCTGATTTATTGATTGCTGGTTCTGTGGTGATTCGGAGGCGCCAGTAGAGGATGCAGCATCCTGGTCGCCCCTGGTCGGAGCGGCGGTTCCCCGCGGGGGGGTCTGGATGAGGTAGTGGCCCTGGCGGCTGGTCGGGTCAGCGCTGAAGGAGGGGTTACTGTACATCCCTTAAAAACAGAGATACACTTCAGCATAAACTCTCAGGGAACCCTGTACAGAGAGCTTACCTCAACCAACTTTATCCATAATAAACCAACAGCTTTTATCTAGAACACGTTTTGGTACAAATAAAGAGACAGACTTCAGAGGGTGCACGGGCTGGACTGGGCTACGTCTCCATAGTCATTACCTGAAGGTGCAGGGAGATGATCTCTAGATTTAGGCCAGAACACGTCTTCCTCCAGAAACTCGTTCACCAGCGACTCTCTGACGTCTCTCTTGCTGCAGAGAACGAGTGGGACAGACATGAAAGCTATTCTACTGGATCCACAAAAAGAAGCTGGCATTTTTTAATGGTGCTGTAGGTAAGATCTGAGAGATAACTACGTGGGCGTGTGTGCGGATGATGGCTGGTTGAAGCAGCCTCACCTGGCCCAGTCAGAATGGATTCTGGAGCAGGTGAGGCCGGGTGACGCTGCACACCTGTGGTGCATCAAGTAATCACTATGCACCGGTTAAACCAGCCATCACCACGCACCCTCAGGGAGAGATCTCCTGCATGGCAACATGGAGCACCAGGCCAAGTATCATCAGTGGTGGACAGTAACGAAGTACAAGTAATTCTTTATTGTACCTAAGTAACTTTTTTCGTGTCTGTACTTTACTTGAGTATCATTATTTTGTGAGACTTTGTACTTTTACTCAACTACGTTTCGTAGGGGAAAATCATACATTTGACTCCACTCCATCTGGAAAAACCTGTCATTCCTTTCAACGTTCTTTTCCAAGACATGCATGTTGTGTGTTTGTGCGCAGGGGTGTGTCTGTCTGCGCTTGGCGTGTGTGTGTGTGTGTGTGTTTGTGTGTGTGTGTGTCTTGGCGTTGCCCCTGCGCGCATGAATGTGTGACTGTGTGTGTGTGCAAGTTAGTCTGTCTGTTTGCAGCATGAGTGACCATAGACAATAAGTGACGGATCCAAATGAGTGCTCGTGCACAAGTGTACAAACGTTTAAGTGTACCAATCAGAACACATCGTGATTCGTGCAGTTTAGGCGGGCTTCTACCAACTTTTACTTTTGTCCTCGTATGTCTGTTTAACCTACAATTTTCTGTGTCATTTTTGACGTTTATAGCCAACACATAATAATGGAAGAAGCGCCAGATTGAAATTGAGACCCCATGGCCATATTTAAGCAAACTATTTGAAGTAGTGGAAAGGAGGAAGACTTGTTCATTTTTAAGTGCCTTCTCTGTCTGCGTAAGAAGCATACGATTTCCTCTTTCAAGAATCTGCCATCCAATCTAACACATTGAGGTAATTATGATAATTTCAAATTATATCAGGGCCAGATATCACAAATAGAAAACATTGTATTTAGAGTGGTGTTGGTGGGGTTCCTTTTAACCTTAAATGATGTATAGAGGACATAGCAAGACATTGAAATCACATTACACCAAATTACTTTTACTTTTGATACTGAAGTACCTTTAAAGCCAAATACGTTTATAATTTGATTCAAGTTGACGTTTAAGGTTAACTTTTACTTGAGTAATATTTTACACTAGGTATCTCAACTTTTACTGAAGTACGTGGTCTGAGTACTTCGTTCACTATTCATTAAAGGGGACATATTATGTGTGATTAGCCTTACACACATATATATATCCTTCCCACACTGACACCTGGTGGGATAATATGTCCCTTTGACTACAAACTTTTACAATAAACAGGCTTTCAACATCACCCCCTCCACCACCACCCTGCGTCCTTTGTCTTGTTTCACCCAATCCAATTGTTGCAGCCGCCTTGGTTGGTGTGTAGCATGCAAATTCACAACAAACGTGTGTCAACCTCAAACACATGTTCTCATATTGCACTGCTGATTTGATGGTATGAGAGAAAAGCATCAGCCTACCGGTTCTGTCGTCGCTTGTTGAAGTAGAAGTACCCAGACAGAGCTCCTACGGTCAGTAAGAGAACTACAAGAGTAGTTGATAAACCAGCGTAGAAGGCAACCTTGTAGATCGGAGAACTGCAGTCATCACTGAGGTACCAGGTAGAATCAACATTTGCACATCTGGAAAAGAGGGTAGGATAAGCAACTAGTAAGGTGACAGCTTCTGCTTCTTGATAACTGCATGAGTCTTTTCAATGAGGATTAAAGGTAGGCTTTATAGACTCATACTCGTACTTTCATGCAGTATCTATTCACTAGTTAACTCATAGGGGGCCTGTGGCTAACGAGATAGAGTGGGTTGGCTTGAAACCGGAAGGTTGCTAGTTCCATCCCAGCTCCTCCTAGAGTGTTGAGGTGTCCCTGAAGCCCAACACACATTGCCTCCTAAGCGGCGTGTCAAAAAGAACGCCTCCATTATTCCGGATGTACTAGCCAACACCAGGGCCGCGCCGCGCCGCCCCACAAGGCTTCACGCCACTGTTCTATTCCCTAGCGTCGCCGCCCCTGAAAAAGCCTTTTTTTTAAAGCTGATTTGTACATCCCGGCTTGATACAAGGTCCTGTACATATTGAGATTCTTGATGCACTAGATTAATATTTACACAATGCAAAAAGAAAGAGCTATGAAAGTAAATAGAGTGTGTAAAGTGACTAAACCGTAAACAAAGTGCCCAACAGTACATACAGTAACTATGAATTATTGTGACTATCATTGTAAGCACAAACAGAGGATCATGGGCATCAGGGCCATATATGTAGTCATAGAACAACTGGTATGACGTTATGGTAGCCTATACGATTATGTTTGTTTTCCTGCTTCTTTCAAAACATATCACAACGTTGCTGCAGCGCGCCGCTTCCTATTGGTGCTAGGGGCGGCTTTTGATGCGCGTGAAATGCGTACAGCTGGGCTTTGGCGTCGGTGTGTGGCCGGCTAGAGCTCCACCCTGACTGCTCCTGATGTCAGTATTGTAAAGCGCTTTGAGTGGCCACTGGTTACAAAAGCGCTGCATAGGCGCAGTCTGTTTACTCATCTGTCGCTACAGAAGTCTCAAATCTGAACCAGACCAAATAATCCGTAACATTTCCAACCATTTCCTTCTATAGATAATCTGAGCTCACGGAGTTCATTCGATGCCGGAAAAAAAGAGACTTGGTGGTCGACAACATATTATTTCTCTGTGCACGGGTCATTTTCTAAAAAGAGTAAAGCATCCCAACAACCAGCCGACCTACTCGCAGGTGGGTCCGATGCCACTATACAGGTTGCATACGCCCTCATTGAAGCAGTGCTTTGGGTTGGTGTGACTCTTGTCGCACATCGTCACACAACTCCACCCACTGGCATTCAGGGCTTCATAGAACTCAAGAAGAGATGGATCTGGAATCAAGCCTGCACAAATATCTGAGAGGAAGGGCGAAAGGGAGAAAGGGAGAGGGACAGAGAGAGAGAGAGAGAGAGAGAGGGAGAGCGAGAGAAACACACAAAGACAAACATGTCATTAGTGTGACAGTGACAAACTAATCCACCCCTTGTATGATGTGGTTGTGGGCAGGGTGGTGTATTCATACTTTGCAGTCACGTGACTACCATGGCTACCTGGAGGGCGACAGACGCCGACAAAATGGCGACGAACAGCGGTAAGCCAGGGGAATTGCAACCTTGCAGATTTCCAATAATACAATCAATCAACTATTTAGAACATCAATGTTCAAATGAGATCAAGAAAAGATGGACATACTCAGAACTTGTGATCCATACACAGCACCCAATGATGTGTTCATTGCTTTGAAGTTGGCTGGAGTTTGGAGATATTTAAATTTATCTTATAGAGAATCTGTCACCTTATAGCGCACAAAAAATAGCTAACTTTTTTTCAAGAGTGGGTGGATTAACGATGTTTTCGTTTGGGAGTCAATCAAATAACTTTTAAGTAGCTCTTTAATTGACCAAGTAATCCGGTAGCGTCCACAAAAGTTACATTTTCTCAAGCATTTCTGAAGTTCCAGCGCAGCGGAGCTTTTTGCTGCACTCTGAAATAAAACTGCTTAGGATCGTTTAGTGATACCTCCGCCAGTGTGGCCAGATTGGGCCAGATTTCCCACTCAATCTGGCAACACAGGCTATCCCCGTGATGGCAGAGGGAGGGTTATTTTCCATTTTGAAATAATCATAATTATAATGTGCAATTAAACAATATATAATACTTGTGGCAAATTCTAATCTTATAGACAATACAGTTTTTCTCCTTTTCGGATGGGATCCGGTAAAAACATAACCCCGGCTTCACTCCTCGGCAGTTAATACATCCAATCGCACAGCAACTATCTGGCATATCGTTTTCACCTCAAAATACCAACTTTCGTTTGTATGGTAAAACTGGCGACGTCCTGGCAGATCTTTGATTAGGTTACTAAGTTGCTAGAGAACGTTGTTCTTGCCCACCAGCCAGTCGTCGTGACGTCACGTCACGTGCAAAGTATGATTTGCAGGTGTTCAACTCCCAGGTGTGGAGTATCCCGGTAGACCCACTCTGGGTCATATCTCGGTAGACATACCCTTCCTCTCGGCTACAGTGAGTGACAGGGCTAGCCCACAGCTGCTCATAAAAGGTAGAATATGCTAAACAAAAAGTAAGGGGGGGACAAGGATGTCCGTCTCTGTAGAAGCCCCAGTTAGTGTTTGGGGAAAGGAGAGGAGGGGAGGGTGGAGAGCAGAGTATTTGTTTTGTTAATTAGCTCTAGAGCTAGCTTTAAATCGCACGTATGGCATTTTGTACCTTTTAATAAAATGCATGGTCCCCCCCTTGTATCACACTTAGGATCAAACATCTACTTACTTTGGCCAAAATCTTCTGGTTTGCTAACAGCCGTTTTGTTGGAAATTTCAAATCCAGGACAATCTGGGTCACCTAAAAGATAAGAATATTTGTATCATCTAAGGAAGTCTGGGTATGTGTGCATATTGATTGATTGCATTGATTGAAATACTTAAGAGGTAATTTAATGTTCACATCAAATTTTACTTTTGATCTGAAAATATTAATATTATGCCTGAAACTTAGATGGCCGTTATGGATGTCATCCTGGGATCTTACCTTTCCTGCAGCTAGTAAGGTTAACAACCGCCTCCTCGATTTCATTAACAATATTTCCATATTGTGTCTCAAAGTCAGCATTATTTTGAAGCAACAGCACAATATCATGTGTTACATTCACTCTAGGAAAAAGGTTAGCAGAAAGAATAGCTCTTTTAATTATTCTACATCCACCATATCATTCATTGTCATTTAAATGTAATTTAAATCAACAAAATAATGTCATAAATCTGCTCAACCTTTGTTGACTTATGGAATCTTATGGAATCCTATGGAATATGGAAGATGTGTTTATTTCTTATTTTGTAATATAGTGAAAGTAGAATCAGTCTCTTACCCATTACTTCCTGACCTATAGCTCCTGACAAAGGAAACTGCAGGACTAAAAAAGATAAATACTTTGAGTTAGTATCACACATTTTAACACGCAGAGTATCGCTCATTTGAAGGACTGGGAGGTAAGATTTGGGAGTTGTAAAGAGAATGAGCAGAAGGGTAGAAGCCAGCAAGATTTTGAATCCAAACCATAAAAAAAAAAGTGTTGCATTTCAGCTACCTGTGATTGACAGACGAGATGGACTCCGAAATTAGCCATATGTGGTCTAAAATCTAAGTTGGTCAACCCGGAATGGATCTTCTGACAGTGCATGTAAGTCAGTAAAAGCTGAAGGATGGCTGGGCTATTTCTAACAAATGACACCCAATCAACACCTAAATCTTACCTCCAGCCATTTTAACGATCGTCTACACAAATGAAAACCCTACCTCACTTTTATAACGATCACACCTTCGAAGTCCTTTATGTTCACTTTTCTATAGTATGAAGTCATCTGTATGATACAAAATAAATGATTAACAATAGAAACATAATACATGATCCTTTCTCTTTCTCTGCCGGTTAAATGATTCTGAGAATCTAAATGTTGTGGCATTGGTGAACATTATGTATAGTGACACGCGCTGCACGTCTCAGTTTTGGGGGCACTGGTATAAGTGTCTTTTAAAAATCAGCCATTAGATTATTATGTTTTTTATTATTATTATTTTATTGTGTGATTTTTAATCCTCTTGTACTGTGTGTCTTGCTTTTACTTTTTGTATGGACCTTGAGTCTGAAATAAAGCGTATCTATCTATCTATCTTTGTTGAATCCTAAACACTGGCCAACAGGAAAGACCATGCCATGCACATTTCCTTGCAAAATGAGGCCCTGTTTAGACTAAAGTCTTGATTAAACTTTGACATTTTGGAGCGGTACTCAGGCCCTGATAAGTGGCTCTACAGCTACAACGTTAGTGCAGAACACCTCTGGATATAACATACATGACAGACGTGACAAAAGTACATCTAAATTAAATCCAATTTACTACTTCATCTAATCTAATCTGTTCACACAAGTGTTACACAGCCGGGTGCCATGGCGGAGATGATGGGGACTGCTCATGCTCAATACTGCAACACATACCTAGGCATACCCTATATATGTAGGTTAGGTTTACCCTATATAACAAGGGAAGGCCTACCCTAAACGAGGCTGCAGTTCAGATAATTAGAAATATAGCCTACTGGTATAAAGCCCAGTAATAATTATGCAAACAAATACCTAATTGCCAATTAGATACGCAGGGTATAATAATTGCTAGAAGAATCCTACCTGTGGTTTTATCCTAGATAATTCTACCAATTTCTGTCATAGTTCCGTAAATATTCACAATGCAAATGTTTTTTTTCTTACCTGTTGTGTAAAGTTCTGAACAAAGTCTTCGTATTCTGGTGATTTGTTATCGTTATATTCTGGTTTATAATCCTGGTTAACCACCACCTCCACAACAACTTTTGTCTTAACCTCTTCTGTAAGAGTAAACATTTTTGCGAGGATTACATTTGCGACTTTTAGTAAACTGTGAAGAATTCTTTCCAAAATGCTTATAAAAGGAAAATATACCTGGTTTAACATAATCTGAGAAATGCTCGCAAAGGTCTCCGCGGAATCCTGTTAGACAGATGCATTTTTCTGTACCATTGCGATATCCTCCATTCTGGCAATCTGGTGGCTTAGTTGTTGGAACCGCAGATTGAGTAGTCACTGGGACGGTAATTACTGGTCGAGCTGTTGAAGCCGGAACCGTAGATGGTGAAGTCGGCGGCGTGGATTGAGCAGTCGCTGGTCCAGTTGGTGAGGTCGGTGGCGTGGATTGAGCAGTCGCTGGTCCAGTTGGTGAAGTCGGCGGCGTGGATTGAGCAGTCGCTGGTCCAGTTGGTGTAGTCGGCGGCGTGGATTGAGCAGTCGCTGGTCCAGTTGGTGAAGTCGGCGGCGTGGATTGAGCAGTCGCTGGTCCAGTTGGGGAAGTCGGCGGCGTGGATTGAGCAGTCGCTGGCGTGGATTGAGCAGTCGCTGGTCCAGTTGGTGAAGTCGGCGGCGTTGATTGAGCAGTCGCTGGTCCAGTTGGTGAAGTCGGCGGCGTGGATTGAGCAGTCGCTGGTCCAGTTGGTGTAGTCGGCGGCGTGGATTGAGCAGTCACTGGTCCAG
>OLKM01003011.1:0-47083 GCA_900291075.1 Melanogrammus aeglefinus | reverse complement strand
ACAGAGGAATGAGTACACTCACTTGTTTGATTAGGTTGTCTTTGTTTTGCAGACCTAGCTTCGCTCCAATGCTCTTTGATAATTTTCGATAATCCACGCAAATAATAATCCCATTGTTTTTATTGAAATAAATGGCACGACAATTAAATTTGGTATCATGAAATGCATGTGGTAAAGCCCAGCTGTCTGCACTCCGTTTTTAACTACTTTTTCATGCTGTATAATTAATCATTATCTCCTCCTACATTATCTCCTCTCCATACATATATACATTTGGCCTATACATATACTATTTATTATTTTATCATGTATATACATATAATAATTATTGGTTTTTTTTTTTTTTTATCCTAATATGTATGTTAGAATGTATGTTAGCGTAAAGTAGTGTCAAAGCCTGTTCTGATGTTAATTTACATTTCTATATCTGACAGATATCACGCGAAGCGG
This sequence comes from Melanogrammus aeglefinus, assembly GCA_900291075.1. Taxonomy (NCBI): domain Eukaryota; kingdom Metazoa; phylum Chordata; class Actinopteri; order Gadiformes; family Gadidae; genus Melanogrammus; species Melanogrammus aeglefinus. Next base: position 46,633 of record OLKM01003011.1, on the reverse strand, counting down.
TACGTTCACTTTATTTCAATATCCTACGCATATTTCTGTTGATGTTTGTTTTTTTGTGTTTGTTACATATGTAACATGGGCCTGTCCGTAATGTATCCTTGTATGGCATATCATGTAGGCAGGACTTATTCGATTTAACTTTCCCTGTTTCAGTCGCAATAACGTGTTTTGGTGATGTTCTCGCTCGAAGTGCATAACTTGTGGTATTTACCGTGTTCTGAAATGCAGTTGCATTTCTGTTGATGATGGTTTAATAAAGCGGTGGTGCGAACTTCTAATGTGTGGACGATTAAGTATGTTTCTTTTTGTCATTGTGAGTAGTATGATGATTGCATTTGTTTCGCTAATTTAGAAGTGTAAACTATTAGCAGATCCTTGCCGATCCTGTTGTGTGGGTACAGCTGGGTTACAGCTAGTTAAAGTATTGTGCTTGTTATGTTATGCTATGCTAGTACTGTATCTTGCAGCTTCTACCATGATAATACATTGCATCAGAATAACTGAGTATGGGTGTAAAAAATTGTGTAAGTCTCTCAGGTGATCAGATCTAGTCCCCTTACTCCCTCTCCGCGCACTAGCTATCAGGACTGTTGTTTCGTTTATCCTGCTCTGTTATCTGTGTGCGCTCTCTAGTGTTTTTTCGGTGCTCTGGTATGCTCTCTAGCGACCTCAGGTCATTTCTTGCCTGATACTCAGTTTTGCTCGTGAAAACCCTCTAGTTTTGTTGCCGATCTCCAGTTTGCCCGATATCCCAGTTCGCTGACTGGCTGTGTGAATGGGTGTATCACATAGCCTAGTCGGCACATGAAAAACCCACATTGCCGACAATAATAAAACTAGTTACAATAGTACGATCGTTTCTTTTATGCATAGCGCGAAGCGCATCATGAATCGCGGCTTCTTTGATGTATTTCCCCCAAAATCAAAGCGGTGGAAGTCGCGCTTATCTGGGAGGGGTGACCACAGACTAGTTTATAAGGGGTAACATGGATTGTTTTCTCTACCACTTACCATTTGGTTAAGATTAATATTACATTGCTGACAAACTATTTACTCGTATTTTATAATGGATGGACCAACAGTTGTTTTTGCGTATGAAAAAGACATTAGAAAACACCAAGGTATCTTAGACAATAGAAACAATTTATTAAAGTAAGATTTTCCATAGTTTATTATTGTCGGCAATATGGGTTTTTCGTGTGCCGACTAGGCTATGTGATACACCCATTCACATTGCCATTCGGCAAACTGGAGTCGGCAAACTGGTCAGATACCTCAGCGACAGCATTGCAACCTCTAACACGTCTCGCTCTAATGACAGCATTTGGCACGTCGGATTGGACGTGATACATCTGTTATCTTTGATGAGATGTCCCAGGTTCATTTAATGGCAGCAGACACTCTCCATGTCAGTGGACATAGGGACACAAACCCCACATAAGCACCACAGATTGTTTCCTGTGCGCTCAGATACGTCTCTCTCGCCTTCATATTTCTCCTCCATATTCAGGCTCTGTTGGGGCACTAAAACTCCCACTGCTCTTACTGGCTCAAAAGCATAGGCAATTGGATGGCTGCCCTCATTGGTGGGTCTATCCCATTCGTCAATATCCATTTTGTTGAGGCAGTAAGCTATCTGTGAGGCTATGAGCCGCTATGTAGAACGTTAACAACCATTCTCGTGACGTCATCGTATTCTGAAAACAGAGATGGCGGCGCACATGGCTGAAAACGTTATAATTAATGCAACTTGTTTGTGCTTTATTCTGAATAACGGGTCATATTTCCGAATTGATTTGTATTTATGGTATATTTAAATATTTAACTAGTGCTATAGACATGTTTTATTTTTTTGCTTCATTTCCACTTTAATGTTATATACGGTAAATTTGAGTTTTTAATAGGCCATTGTAATTCCTTTTGTATTTTTTTATCTTTAAAGATTTTTATGCCTTTATTTATGTAGTGGAGAATAACAGGAGAGATGTGGTGGAGATACCTGCAGTAATGTTAGTCAGGAACGGGACTCAAACTCGTAATGCAGCAGACCTTAGCCATTCTTGCGGTCAGGCTATATACATAGTCGTGCAATTTCCTGTTTTCTTATACACATATGCATTATGCATACACATTTCTCAGTGATATAAGACTTTTTGACGGATGTCTTTCTCATAAGGTTTCATGATCAAAGAGTTAAGTTAGCTTTACTAAGTTGGCTTCTTGTCATTTGTTTTTAGGGGCACTCAAAAGGAACACATCCACTAAGGACATTAACCAGAAAGAAGCAGAGGCGGCTCTGTCCAAGTGGTTTACGGGAGCCCGGGATCGAGGTGGGAATAGGGCTGCTAGAGCTCAGAAAGCACTTGGCAACACACCTGGCAACTTACAGGACAATGGGGCACAGCCCCAATAGGCAGAATGTCATCTGCCAACATCTTTGGATCTCTCGCGCGCGCGCGCACACACACACACACACACACACACACACACACACACACACACACACACACACACACACACACACTTTGGCATATCTCTCACACGCACACACTTTAAGCCTGCCACACACATAAAGATTTTATAAATCTCAACCGATTTTTTATCTGTGAGACCCCACACATGAAGATAAAAAATCTGTGATTTAACAGTTTTGATCGTATTGTGTGTGGTGTCCTGCGATATTCCAAACACAGCACACCACACACATTAAGATTTGTCAATGGGGACTCCCGATTGTCGGCTTCCCCCCCACACAAGACGATTTGACACCACAACGTTCTCCGCCGACAATCGTAAATATTGAACATGTTTAATATTTACGATTGTCGGCGCCGACTGATTTCGGAGCCGATTGTCGGCCGAATTTCACTCTTAACACACTACACACTACAAGAGAATCTTATAAAATAATCTCAAGAGCTTAAGATAATCGGGCGATGTCTGTCCGTGTTCGGAAGGGGGAAAATCGGGGCAAAATCAGCCCGATTATCTTTATGTGTGTGCCAGGCATTAGCTGTCCATGTGCAAATCCGGAAATCCTGTTTTATGTGACGCTGTTATTTTTTCTTCATCAGCGTTAAGGTTGAATTGATTTTGTTATAGGGATGGTAAGGACAGTTAAGTTGGTTCTTTTGTGTTGTGAGTTTATATATATTTTTTTTTTATGAGATTGACAGTAATAGTGTACATATATTTCTTGTTTATTTTTCGTTCTGATGTGCACTTTGTTAAAAAAATAAACAGTGTATTGTTTTTTGTTTTGTTCTTTCACCCTGGTTAAATTTAAATTTGCTAAATTTTAGGCACTTTTTACATCTTGGGGTTTCTGACTGGGTCTTAAATGGGGTCCACATGGGAAATTTTTAATCTGAACCACCTTTGCCACCTGTGTTTGCCTATATGGGCTTGAACTGGGATCTGCATGGGCCTTAAGTGGGTTAAAGCTGGGCAAACTCTATGCTAACACAAGTGTGGCCTACATGGATCGCATATAAATTGCCCAGCTGAAACACACACATGGACCATACAGATCTCAGTTCAAACCCATACAGACAACCACAGGTGGCGCAAAGGTGGTTCAGATATAAAATTGCCCATTTGGAACCCACTTAAGACCCAGTCAGAAACCCACAAAAGCCCATATGGGCTAACTCAGGTGGGCCCCTGTTGGAACCTAGGAGCAAAACCAGATGGAACCCTAAATGGGCGGACACAGGTGTAGCCTACATGGGTTGCATATAGGTTGCCCAGCTGGAACCCACTTAAGGCCCCTTTAGATCCCAGCTCAAGCCCATATAGGCGCAAACAGGTGGCGCAAAGGTGGTTCAGATATAAGAATTGCCCATTTGGAACCCACCTAAGACCCAGTCAGAACCCCTATAAGCCCATATGGGCTAACACGGGTGGGCCCCGGTTGGAACCCAGGAGCAAAACCAGATGGAACCCATGCCCACATGCCCATGTCAATACCCATATGGGGCCCATGTGGAAATGTTGACTGGGTTTGTGATGTGCATCGCATATGCGCATATTCATATTGATGCAAATATTTATTATGTCATATCCTAAATACATAAATAGTCATGTATTTGGGGTTTAATTATTGGTTAACACAATAAACTAATATTTGTGTTGTAAATACGTTGACTTTTGACTTGCATTGATGAAATTACTCTCATCAGTGTAAGCTACAGTACACATGTAGTGTGTTGTATAATTTCAAGATTTAGTTGGCATGAGTATTTTGGCATGTAGCAAAAGGGTATTTGTAAAGAATCCCACTCTCTTCCCAAATAGCCGTCTGGTTAAAATAGGTGGCTCCGCCTTTTCCTCCCCAGGACACAACTCGCGCACTGTAACTCGCGCAACGCGACTCACAGCCGGCGGCAATCATCATGATCACGAAGGCAGTATAACTTTCCTGTCGCGATAGACAACCGTTTGCATCCGGATCGCTTGCCCGAGAGCACTCCACTTCTCCTCTCTCCCGGCCGGCGACATCCGCATCGCTTGCCCGAGAGCACTCCACTTCTCCTCTCTCCTGGCCGGCGAATTAACCTGTGTGCGTCGTTAAAACATGAGCTTGGTTTTCCTCTTTTCCTGCCGTAGATCTTCGCCATATCTCCAACATTGTCCAAGCCCGAGTGTACTGTGGAGTAACCGCGAATGCGGCACACCCACGAGTATCATTTGTTTGTGTGGGAAACAGCAATCACGTGAACGTCTCGTAACCGGAAGTGGTGCAATGTAAATATGTAAATATTTAAATCTGCAGTATATTGATTTAACCTTAGTTAGAATTGAAGTTAATGATGCCATGGTAGTTAGGTCATGTTGTGATGATTTATTGTGCTGATTATGATTTTTTTGTCTCCTTTGTGTTACAGCACACATACTTGTACTGACTCCAGAAAAAACTAAAGAAAGGAAAAATAAACTATGAATAATTGCCCTTTGTGGCCAAACTGGATCTCTCTCTCTGCCTGTGTCCTCCTTCCCACTCCCCAACCATCTGACCATGGTTAGCCTGTTGCCCGCCTCTCTCCGACGTGTCCCAGTGCCACACCTCGCCTAGAGTGTTCCCACTCTTTTACATGGCCCTTCGAGCCAGGAAAGAGACGATGGCAGGCTATGAGTCGGAAGCAGACCTTGCAGAGCATCCCGAAGAGGAAGAGGGTCCCCAGGAGCCGGATGCATCAAGTAAAGAATTGCCGCCCGGTGGAATCGGTTTGTGGCCCCAACGAGTGAGGAAACCACCAGACCGCTACACTGTCCCAGTGGGCTCCACTAGGCGGACAACCCGTAGTCCTCGCGTGTTGGCCATCACGTTGATTCCCCCAACCTCGCACGGGCAACCGGCAACACATGCACCCGGAAAGGGTGAAACTCCCTCGTCAGCTGAACCCGCCACCATTCCGGACTCCGGCGCTGCCCACCCCGGACTAGTTAGCCAGCCGGGCTCTGGATCTGTTCCCAAGGAGCCAGCCATCCCACCAGACTCTAGCACTGCCCCTAGTGGCCGAGCGGCAAGTGATGCAAGGTCCTGTGCTCAGGTGCCGAAGGCGTCACCGGAGGAAAGAGTGCAAATTCAGCCTGGTGGTCATGTTCTACCGCATGGCAGTGTCAAAGGGCCGACAAGGACAATCTGAAGAAAGAAGTAGCGCATCTTACACTCACACGTATAGGAGTGGCAAATCCAGTAAATCTACCTCTCAAATCTCAGTAATTCGCAAGCAGCCAAGCTAGAAGCAGTAAGGAAACTCCTGGCTTTGGAGGAATTGGAGGATTTATATAACCAAATAAAGGAAGAACGGGAAGTGGAGCCGAGATATCAGCATTGGGATGAGCAGACCCGTGCTGCTTTAAATGAGAGAGAGTTGACCAAGAGGCTGTCGGAGAAGAGGGGGTGGCGTAAAGCAAGAAGGGAGTTGCGGGAGGCCAGGTTCACCATGTCAGTACTGAGCGAGGGGGCGGAAGCAGAACATGAACTTGACAGCCACCCCTCATGGGCTTCTCGGCAAACCAATAGGCCACATCAGCAAAGTGACCAAAGCCCCTTTCTTCAAGCTGCCCAATGAGATTCTACTCATACTCTCTCTATTCACACATCACTGACCCCATCACCTTTCCGTCCACTCCCAACAACTGGACGACCAACGGGACGGCACCCGCGAAATGTCATGGTGCATGAGGGGTCATATGTGCCCCTAATGCGCCTGGAGGCTCGAAGAGAAGGGGAAACATCACGCTCACTAGCACGTGGGGCCGAGGGCCCGGGTTCAGTGAACCCAGAGTTTGCTGGTAGGGGAAAGCCAGACCACCCAGGGTTACATGAAGAAAGGAAACCAGCATCACCTAGGGTGGAGGAACCGTCGCATCCAGAACGTCCGAGGGGAAGAGGACCATTCCCGGAGCCGTTGGTAGGCTCAGGGTCTCCGAATGATGAGCCGCTGGACCATACTCCATCACCCTCAGGAACGGAGCCACTCCCTGGGCCACCAGCATCCCCAAAGCCAGGGGGTGACGATCCATATCCGGCTGACGACCCAGTGCGCCCAATGAAGCCAAGGGATGAAACTCCCCAGCCCGGACCGAGCAGAGGTCTGCACAGAGAAGCCGACATGATGGAGCTGTTAGTAGCATCAGCATATGGCATTCCCAAGCAGAGGCTGCTTTACTTTGACAGTGGGAGGAAGAGTGATTTTGTTTTGCTGGACATGGCCTTAGGAAATCTTGTGAGCGTCCATACCCATCTGTCGGAACATGTCAAGTTTCAAATTCTCCTAGACCATATAAAGCTCCCAAGTGCCTATAAACTAGCCAAATCCCACATGTATACTAAGGATCCGTATAGTGCTGCCCTGGCTCATGAACACCCCATCGGTCAAGATGGGTGATAATGCTGCCTTCCAAGAATTCACCATGTCAGTCAGATCTCTTGTTGGGCTGTTAGAGTCCATAGAAGGGAAGCATGGCAGTGAGCTGAAGTGTGGATCCCATGCGGACAAGCTTTTGGGGAAACTGCCTCCCTCATACCAGGACCGATTTGTGGAGTACTGCTACAAGCATGGCCTCCTGAAGGATGGGACTAGCCTGACATACACCATTCAGCATCTGTCCACATGGCTCGACATGAAGGCAAGAGCCAGGACCATCACTCAGCAGTTGACCTCTAATGTACAGTGGGAGGGGAATGAACCTGGCCATCGAGAGGTGAGACACAAGGAGAGCCCAACAGCTCTGTATTTCACTAAAACGTCTCCCATGCCCTGAGTCCTGGCTAGCCCTCAGCCTAGGCCGGAAGATCGTCCTGCAGAAGCGAGGAGGAGTAAGAAGCCCCCGACTAAGGACCGGAACAGATTCCAGCCTTATTGCCCTTACCACAACAATCGTGAGCAATTCTTTGGTTCATGCCCAGAGGTGTTGAAGTTCACTCCGTCCCAGCTAAGAAAGTGGATCGCCGATAACAAGAGATGTTATAGATGCGCTCGTAACCATTCATCAGACGAATGCACCCTGAAAAAGCCTTGTAACCTGTGTAGCGAACTCCATTTGACAATTCGGCATGATATTAGTGCGGCAGACTCCATCGATCCAACCCAAGTCATGATGCTTCAGTCTCCTTGGGATGAGGCCGTCTACCTGGACCTGCCCAACCGATCACAGCGAGTCTTGCTTAAAGTCCTAAAGGTCACACTGCATGCCAGATACTATAGCCTGGGCACGTATGCCCTGCTCGACGACGCTTCAAGTTGAACCATCATCTTACCTGCCGCTGGTCAGCATCTTCACCTCCAGGGGGAGCCAGAGGTGCTTCATCTCCAGACGATTAGGCAGCGAATAGTTCCTGTGAATGGAATGAAGTGTCCTTCTCCATATCCCCTGCTGAGCCACCAGCAGCAAACATTGTGTAAGATATTCCATTCACAATGCTTTCACTTCTTCCTGCCTTAGCTTGGCTGACCATTCGTGCCCGGTGGAGGCTCTCAAGAATCAGTATCCTCACCTCAGAGATTTGCCCCTTCAGCCCTTCTTTAAAGCAGCCCCCCTTGTGCTCATCGGCTTAGATTTCCCACAATTGATTATTCCGACTGAGCCGGTCCGGATGGGTCCAAGGGGCGGACCTGTGGCGGTTCGCACAGCTTAAGGCTGGGCATTGCAGGGACCAGTTAACGCGACTTCACCTAACGAGGCCCGTCTGTCCTGCATCTTCACAGCCTCTATCCGCGATCCTCTGCCGAGTGCCAATGCCGAGCTCTTCAGGAACGTGGTGCTGCTGTGGAAATTGGATGCATATCCCCATCGAAGCGTCAAAGACGTAACCCGCTCCAAGCACGACAAGTACACCTTAGAGCTTTTGCAAAGAAAAACTTCTATTGTGCCCGTCGATGGCATTCCACGCTACGCGACTCCCTTGCTACATGCCCCAAATAGCCCTTGGCTCTCAGTCTCCAAGCAAGCCGTGATGCCCTTGTTGCGGGGGACGGAGAGACGTATAGCAAGGGATCCCGAATTGGCCAAAGTACACCACAATGAGATTCAGAAACTGCTGGAGTCTGGTTATGTGACCGTTGTGGAGGACTCAGAAGACAGCCCACATGGGTCCGAGGAATGGTATCTACCACACCATGTCATCACGCAGGCTAGTGGGAAGCATAGGCTAGTCTTCAATTGCTCGTTCATCTTCCGAGGGCAGAGCCTGAACCATGACCTACTCCTTGGACCCACATTGGGTCCATCTCTCCTGGGGGTTCTGCTCCGCCTCCGACAACATTCAGTGGTCATTAGCGGTGATATCCGCGCCATGTTCCATCAGCTCCGTCTTCTGCCAGGGGACTGGGCCCTCCTCCTTCCACCGTGGCACCCACCTTAAGGATTGTATATAGGACCTTGGCAAGCCATTATGATCCATTGGGCTACATATCACCTTACACCTCCAGAGCTAAGGTGATTGTCCAAGACCTATGGAAGACCAAGCCGGAGTGGGACGACCCCATTCGAACACCTGAGCTCATGGATCGATGGCTCGAGTGGGAGCAGGAATTGGCAGATCTTCATCAGGTCCATATGCCCCGGTGCTATGTGCCGGCATCAGTGGATTTCCCGGCAACCAAATGGGATCTTCATGTCTACTGTGATGCATCCGAGAGAGTCTATGGGGTGGTAGCTTACCTCACAGCGCAAGCAGTAGATGGTAATATCCATGTTTCCTTCGTCTCGGGCAAATCCATAGTTGCACCACGGAAAAAGATCTCTATGCCTTGCCTCGAACTCTCTGCTGCCCTCCTCTGAGCTCAGCTCTCATCCACCTTAAAATCCGAACTCACCTTGCCCATCCAGAATGTGGTCTACTGGACTGACTCTACCACCGTGCTCTCCTGGTTGAAGTCGGAGTCATGCAGGTATAAGGTCTTTGCAGGAACACGTGTCGCAGAGATACAAGACCTCACAGATGTGGGAAGTTGGAGATACGTGGATAGCCAAAGAAATCCTGCTGATGATGTCACCAGAGGGAAGACCCTGCGAGAACTCGCACAACCTCAGAGATCGAGTCAAGGGCCCCCGTTCTTGCTGACCCCAGAGGCTCAGTGGCCTGCTTTCCCCCCCGTCAGCCATTCCTTTGCCTCCAAGTGAGATGGAGGAGTTGAGGAAGTCTGTCACCTATTACCTGACTCATGGAGCATCTACACCCATTCTCCCGGACCCTTCACAGTACAGCAGACTGGAAGATCTGATCCACCGCAGCCAAGGAGGTCTCTGACGGGGCGGCCGCTGCCTCTTCTCATCTCACTGTTGAAAGACTGCTTGTCCTCAGGCTAAGGCGGAGAGCTTCCCGGAAGACCTCCAGGCTCTACGTAAAGGTATAGACCTACCAGCGAACAGCCGACTCCTCTCTTTCTCACCTGAGCTGGACCCTGCTTCGGATCTGATCAGGGTTGGGGGACGACTCAGACGGGCTGAATTGGATCCCGATGTCCTGCATCCAATTGTCCTTGACAGTGACCACCCCCTTTCCAAACTCCTTATAAAGAACTTTGATGAGCAGCTTCTACACCCTGGCCATGAATGGGTCCATGGAGAGATGCGACGGAAATACTGGTTGCTGAAGGGACGTACCACCATCAAGAAACCTCAAACCTCCTGCCAGGATTGTCGGAAATGGAGAGCCAAGCCAATCATCCCGAAGATGGCCGACCTCCCATCGGCTCGTCTCCGCCTGTTTAAGCCACCTTTCTGGTCAACAGGAGTTGACTGCTTTGGACCATTCCAGGTCAAACTGGGCCGGCGAGTGGAAAAACGGTGGGGAATAATCTTCAAATGCCTTACCACCCAATGCCTCCACCTAGACCTTCTGGAAAGTATGGATGCGGAAGCTTTCCTTATGGCCCTCCGCCGCTTCATATCCCGTAGAGGGAAGCCTTTGGAAATCTTGGCCGACAGAGGCATCAACTTCAGAGGAGGTGAGGCGATGCTCCGCAATACCTTCCAGAAGATGGAACCTACCTTGAGGCAACAGCTGACAGAGCAGCAGATCACTTTCCACTTCAATCCTCCCCATGCACCGCATTTTGGTGGTGTGTGGGAGAGGGAGATTAAATCCATCAAGGCGTCCCTCCGAGTGGTACTCGGCAGTCAGTCCATTTCCCAGACCGTTCTCCGCACTGTGCTCATAGAAGTGGAGGGCATCTTGAATTCTAAACCTCTGGGGTATATCTCTGCTGACCCTGCAGATCCCAACCCGATCGCCCTGAACATGCTCCTGATGGGCCGACGTGACTCCTCACTCTCTCAAGCAATGGTCGCTTCCATCAGCTTTGTTGGCACCCGGAGGAGGCGCCACAGTCAACTTCTTGCCGACCATTTTTGGTCACGATTCATCCGGGATTACCTACCCAGTCCACAAGTCACCCAAGTCATCCCTGGAGTGGATGGGAGAATCCGGACGGTCAAGGTCAGAGTGTGAGAGAAAAGCTATGTCCGGCCCGTGGCAAGGCTCAGTCCTCAGAATTGAAGGAGGAGGAGGATGAACCTCGTGACTCTTCTTCAGGAGTGGAATTTACCACAAATTCTGGGGCGGCTGTAAAGAATCCCCAATTTCTTCCCAAAATAGGTGGCTCCGCCTTTTCCTCCCCAGGACACAACTCGCGCACCATAACTCGCGCAACGTGACTCACAGCCGGCGGCAATCATCATGATCACGAAGGCAATATAACTAACCTGTCGCGATAGACAACCTTTTGCATCCGGATCGCTTGCCCGAGAGCACTCCACTTCTCCTCTCTCCTGGCCGGCAAATTAACTTGTGCGCATCGTTAAAACATCTGGATCGCTTGCCCGAGAGCACTCCACTTCTCCTCTCTCCTGGCCGGCGAATTAACCTGTGTGCGTCGTTAAAACGTGAGCTTGGTTTCCCTCTTTTCCTGCCGTAGATCTTCACCATATCTCCAAGCCCGAGTGTATTGTGGAGTAACCGCAAATGCGGCACGCCCGCGAGTATCATTTGTTTGTGTGGGAAATAGCGACCACGTGAACGCAGTCTCGGTAACCGGAAGTGGTGCAATCAGGCCCGTAGCCAGCTATGAGGTCACTGAGGTCCGGACCTCGGAAAAAAATTCTGAGAAAAAAAAAAAAGGTGGGCCCCGAACAGCATATTAACACACCGCTACCGGACAGCTTTTATTTTGAAACCACAGGAAGTTATCTATCGGCGGAAGTTGCGGGAAATTTACAGAGGAGATGACCACAGACTGCGAGTTGACAGGTGAGTGACAGCTTTTAAATATTATGCTACAAGCAGAACCAGTTAAACCAATGATCGACGCGATCCAACAGTGTAAACTTGCAGTATTGATCCACTATTCTCGGTCTTAGTCGACACAGTAGGCTAAGTAGCCGAACGTATGAGGAGCGTTCGGATGGAGTCCGGCAGACAGCAGTCAGACCGGGTGACATTCAAGTAGAGGAGAAAGCGATGGTAAAACTTGGGGGAGGTCGGCAAAATATATTGTGGACGGTCACAGGAACGCTAAACGTCCGACTCCCGAGATAAAATATTTTTCCGGCTGCCCTGCCGGTATCTCACCGCGAGTTGGTAACCTAAAGGCGGGTCCACCGCACCGATTGCCCGACTCGCGTCGGTAAATGAAGTCGGGCTACTTAATATGGCTGACTCGAATGGCGGATTACACATTTGAATCGGCTGAAATGAACGCCGACGTGGGCCGATTCGAGCGACCACACCAAGGAGACTCATGTCACGGACGCCGACTCTCTCAAAGACGCCGATTTTCGGTCCGGCGTGGACCCGCCTTAATTAAGGGCTCATAGCAATGTGTATGTGGAAACAATAAGATAATAAGTGATCATGATGAGAACAGTCTCTCTCTCACCAGCCATGCATAGGCTTATAATGTTAGGCCTATGTATATAATCAATAAGGTCTAATCAACCTCTTTTGATTTCCCCCTACAGAAGAAAAAAAACAAATCAGAGAGTGAAAAATGTCAAAAAGAAAAAAAAATCAACAGGGTACGCTGGATTCATTTCTTCAAAAGAAAAACAGGCCCAGTGAAAATGAGGACAGAAGGGGAGAATGAGCAGAGGAAACAGGAGGATAGAAAGAAGTGTGGAGCTTCTGCAAAGAGTGGAGAAGAGACAGGACAGAGCAAATAACTATGTGGAAAGACAGGAGAGACGAGAGATAGTGGAGAGAGGAGAGGAGAAGAGATAGGGCAGAGTGGAAAAACCAAGTGGAATGAATGAACAGAGAGAATGGAGTGGAGAATCTGGAGGACCCCAGTTCAGTCAGAATAACAGAGGGTACCAGAAACACAGACAGGAGAACAAAGACAACCAGCAGCACAGACAGGAGAACAAAGACGGAGAGAGCTCAGACAGCAAAACAGAGAGAGGGTGGGAAAATCCAGAGAGGACCAGGACCAGAAAACAGGCAGAATGAAACGGTTGGCTTGGATGCTCTGGATCCTGTGATCTATAAAAATAAAATAATGCAGGGTCTCATATTAACTGACGAAGACAAAACGTGTTTGCTGCAAAATAAGTGGGTGCCAGCAGGACATCATAGCTATCCCCAGCGGGACTTTGGCGGAAAGCAGCTATAATATAATGGCTTGTGGGAAAAAAATTTGAATGGCTTCGGTACTCTCCTAATGAAGATGCTGCATACTGTGCACATTGCCTTGCCTTCAACAATGCCAGGGGCAACTTCAGTTTCATAACTAAAGGTTTCACTGACTGGAAAAATGCCATTGGGGAAAAAAGAGGCATCCTCCCAAAGCACAACGTGTCCATTGGCCATCAAAAAGCCATATAGTTCAAGGGGGAAAAAAAGACATACGATCAACAATAAGTGCAAATTATGAGGAAAAGGTCAAGAAAAATCGTCAGACTCTCCTATCTATTCTTGACATAATTGTGTGCCTTGGCCAAAGAAACGTGGCTTTTCGGGGGAGCTGGGAGGAGGAGAGTGAGAGAGGGAATTTCCGCTACTTTGTAGATTGGAAATCTGAATTTGATTCTGCCCTAAAAAAAACATCTTGAAACTTCACCTAGAAATGCCATGTATCTATAACCTGCAATTCAAAATGAAATGATAAAATGCTGTGCAACTGATATTAGAGAGCCCTTACTAAAGAAAATAAAGGAGGCTAAGTTTTTTTATGTCCTTGCTGATGAATCCCGTATTGACATCTGCTGAGTGCCAGGCACTCAGCAGATGTCAATATGTATCCGCTATGTCAGTGACAAGGACACGGAAACTGAGATAAGGGAGGACTTCCTTGGTTTCTGTCCCCTCCCCAAACAAGATTCAGCCACCATTAGTGAATCCATTCTCAGGCAGCTCACAGAGATGGGTCTTGAGGCAAGTTTACTTAGGGGTCAGGGATATGATGGAGCCGCCACAATGAGTGGACGAGTCAGTGGGGTCCAAACAAGAGTCCAGGAGCAGTATCCAAGGGCGGTGTACACCCACTGTAGGAGCCATTTGCTCAATTTGGTAGTGGTACATGGATGTGCTGACATTCATGTAGTGAGGAACACCATGGCAGTTGTGGAAAAAATAGCTAGCTGTTTTTTTCTCAGCCTCAGGTGCAAGAAAAGCTACCTTAAAGGAACATTGCTCGGGCGACCAATCCAAGCTCAAAAAGTCAGGGATACTTTTGATGTCTGACACGAGATGGGGCACTAGTGGAAAACCAATGCGTGCTTTTGTTGAAAAGTTCAGTGCTGTCCACTCAACTTTGAGAACCCTAGAAACTGAGCACACATCTGTCTCTGGAAAGGCCTACAACCTCCGGCAGAGTATTGAGTCCTTTGAGACCATCATCAGTGCTGTCATTACAGACTATTTTCTAGGTTACATGCAACCACTAACAACACAACTGCAGGCTACTAACCTGGACATAGTATCTGCATATCAAAAGGCCAGAATTGTCTGCAATGTTATTGCACAACAAAGATGTGAGCAAGCTTTTAGTGTCTGCTTTCAAAAGGCAGTTGACCTTGTTTAAATCTGTCGATGTGGTGCCAAGCAAACGCAGAATCTCTGTCAAACAGAGTTTCAGGGCAAACACTCCCTCAGAATCAGTGGAAGACCACTACAGGATAAATCTATTCTTTCCTTTTATAGAACACATCATGAGTGAGCTGGAATGCAGATTTGCTCAAAAAAAATGAGTCAGCCATGGTTGCAGCGTACCTGGTGCCAGCAGATTTGAAAAAGCTCACTGAAGAAAGGGAGGCAGAGCTCCTCCAGTGGTACCACCAGCCTGATGCTGCGACTGTGGAACAAGAGCTGAAACGGTGGAGGTACAAATTCCAGTCCATCACCGAGCCACTGCCATCCACAGCGCTGGAAACCCTCCAGACTACAAGCATGGTCTTCTTTCCTAACATTGACTGCATGTTGAGAATATTCCTCACAATCCCAGTGACAACATGTGCTTGTGAAAGGTCCTTCTCAGCAATGAGAAGGCTGAAGACATGGCTGAGAGCCAGTATGACAGATGACAGACTCACTGGACTGGCTCTCATGCACGTCCACCAACCCGGTCTCACGGGAAATCGTGTTACCTGACACGAAATTTTAATCTATTGATCGTGCTGGCCAGCACGATTTCCTTGTTTTTTTCGTGTTGCTCAGAACGAATTTCAAACTAATGTATTTCAATTGGAAGTTTTTTTCGTGTTGCTCAGAACGAATTTTAAACTAATGTATTTCAATTGGAAGTTAATTTCGTGCGTGCAAGCACGACATTCAAATGCCACGGCGCACAGAAGGGCTTTGATTTTATTTAATTTCTGAACCTTGACATCAACTGAATACAACATTTTAATCATCAGAGATTCCTCATATATCATATTACATATCGTAGCCATATCGAACTCGCTGACTCACTCGATGATTAGAAAACTTTTGGTTATTTTATTTTGTAGGAAAAAACAGGAAACAGATATCTGTTTCCCGTCTTTCCTACAATATAGCTAGAATGTCCGCATTACTTTTTCAACTACGGACTACGTTTTTTTTGTTTTTGTAAGTTACCACTACGTTTGACAATGTCATTTTATATTATTTTAATATCGTTTTTTCATACTATTATTGTGGAAGTGTCCTGTATTTCTCTTGTCCCTCTCCTTATGTTGTCCGGCGGAAAGAGATTCTCCCCTTTTCCCGCTAACCCTTCACCAGGTAAGATGTGTGCCTGCTGGATGTTCACATTAACATTGGTTTCATTATTAAACGCAAGACTATGTATGAAAACCATCTTCTAACTTGTGAGGGAAAAAATAGCCGTATCTTGTAACTTTGTCCAGCTAGCTGACCGATAAATCAACTATGTGTAAGCCTATTCCCGCCGAGCGTGGAGCATCACCAAAGAATTATGTGATATGCAATAACATGAGATATAATGTCTCATTAGGCACCCTTAAAAATTGTGTATTGATTTAGAAAAAACGTGACTTTTTGTATACATTCAGAAGATGGGAAATCATGGTTCACAACCATAGTTGCATATACTTTTTAAACCTTTCTGCAAATAAACACAGCTAGACTAATAGCTATACAGTACTGAATATGTGTCTCTGTTCTCCTTGCAGTTTCTGTCACCCCATCCCGAACACCGACCCAGCATCTTTACATATAGACCCAAAGGCACTTATAAGAGCCGTCTGTCTGTCTGTCTGTCTGTCTGTCTGTCTGTCTGTCTGTCTGTCTGTCTGTCTGTCTGTCTGTCTGTCTGTCTGTCTGTCTGTCTGTCTGTCTGTCTGTCTGTCTGCCTGCCTGCCTGCCTGCCTGCCTGCCTGCCTGTCTGTCTGTCTGTCTATCTAGCTCTCTGTTTCTCTATCTATCTCTCAGCTATCTGTATAACTGTTTGTTAGTCAGCCTGTTTGTTTGTTTGTTTGTTTGTCTGTATCTGTCTGTATTGCAATGGACAGATATACCCATAGATATGGATATACCGTTGACCCCCAGAATCCCAAATACAAAGAGGGGAGACGCATGGCTGTTGAACTGAAGCATGATCAGATTCTTGCTGAAGCCAGGGTTAGTGTTTATATCATTCTTTACTTGACCATACAAATTATATCCCTTACTGAATGTGTGTAGAAATATGAGTGCAGAAGATTTTTTTTACTGTTTTATTAAACAATGCAGTTGAGTATTTAACATCCAAGCATGCTCTGTGGCGTTTAGAAATTATGAAAAAGGCCCAGACGATGCTGACTCTGTATCAGTAGTGAATAATATCTGCTCTTCGAGCTATGGATTCAGTAAACAAATGAATACAGTAAATTGAGGCCACAGGCAGACTGTTCATGACTGTAGTGCAATAGTGAAATATGTAATGCAAAACATTGGAGAGCAAGTTTTCCAATATCCTTAACTACAGATGGCGACATTATGGTAAGGGTGGGATAGTGGATAAATCCCTTGATTCAGTAGATGTTGGGGTTTGCTTTGATTTGTCATCTGTTTTTGCTTAGGTACCTTTAACCACATCAGTTTGACAAGACTTTTATCAACTCATAGGAAGCAGCTCAGATGAGGAAACGGACATGCTCTGGAAGGGACTCTCCATCAAAGTCTAAGAGGACAAGGCAAGCCCAGGGGAAGGCGTGGTGGGCGACGCAGCGCCTCAGCTACAGGTTGTTTGTGTAAATTGTTGATGTATCAAAAAGTATCCATTCTTACTCTTCTATGTGCTTATTTACAGGTGTGCAGCCTCCACCTGACTGCTCCCTGTCATCCAGTGTGGGAGATCTGCCTACTTTCCCCTCAGCAAGTCCTCTGGCAAAATTTGGTAAATCACTTGAAAATGCCTTGAAAATGAGATCTCTATCTCAACGGGTCTTTTACCTGGTTAAATAAAGGCTAAATAAAAATAAAAACAGTGATGAATGAATTTAACTTTAAATGTTACTGTTAAGGTACAAGAAACTGGGACCCAAATGCTGAACACAGAGAGAGCGGAGACAGGGTAAAAGGTAACGGAATTTATTGGGGGAATCGCTCGGGGAGTCAGGCGAGCGGAGTCCGGTACCGGGAGGGCGATCGTGCAGGCGGGGCGAGGGACGAGTAGTCAGGCAGGCGAGGATCAGGAACCGGCAGGAGAGTCAGACAGGCAGGGGTCGGAGAGCAGGCAGGATAGTCAGACAGGCGGGGATCAGGAACCGGCAGGAGAGTCAGACAGGCAGGGGTCGGAGAGCAGGCGGGATAGTCAGACAGGCGGGGATCAGGAACCGGCAGGAGAGTCAGACAGGCAGGGGTCGGAGAGCAGGCAGGATCAGTGGGTGTCAGGAATGCTGGTAGGACCGCGAGAGACTCAGGAGTAATCAAACGACGAACTGGCGTCGGCTGAATGGAGATTGCTGGCTTAAGTAGGGATATGGTGATTGGGGATAGGAGACAGGTGGGTTGCTGGAAGGAGGACCAGTTACGACCAACAGCCACTAGAGGTGGGTGTTGGACCGCGTAGCGGGACGTGGCGTAACAGTTACCTTCAAATCTCCATGTATAATTTAATTTAAGATAGACATTGAAACAAACCTTACACTGTAAGACAATGTATTACATAGATAAAGAACACTAATGGTAATAGCCAGGTCCATGGTCATGAAAATATGTGTATGCTATCTGTTGATTAATTGTTTTAATATTATATATGTTATCTAAATCATCTTGTATAACTCAAGTTTATATTTTCTTTACAGAAAAAAATATGGAGAGGCTCTCTGCTATTTTGGCATCATGTCATTATGATGAGCCTCAAAGAAGCTCAGCATCATCCTGGTCTTTCCGTCAGCAGAAAGCCTCGGAGCGCTGGAAAGAGTCAAGACCATACAACCTCCAGTGCCTCATAGAGAAAGAGGCTGTTGGTCATCCTTTGTGTTACCTCTGCAATGAGCCTGCTGTCATTCGGTTGGTATTCTTAAATACTAAACTTATTCCATCATCGGCTTTTAGAATTAGTGGTCAGTGTGTAATTATGTTTTCTTTTGTGCTGGTAGAAAACTTGAACATTTCAGAAGCATCCCACAGGAATGTGGAAAATTATTTAGGACCTCCTGTGCCCAACTGCAAGGGGCTAAACCCTGAGACACATAAACCAAATAAATAAAATTTTGTATCTCACCTGATTCAGAATATCCTAACTTGAATTAATAATTTTTTATAACCATTTTGCCTTTCCCTTCTAGGTGCAGAGATTGTCTTCCCGACGAGTGGTTCTGTGGCGACTGTGATGTACTGCATCACAAAAAGCAGCCACTCCACAACAGGGAATCCATTATTGATGTTTTTTTTTAAAGCTATTCCTCCAACCACACACATCATGAAACAGGAGGATGGATATTGCACCCATGAGCAAGGTATGTCTCAATCTGAGCCTAATTTTTATATGTATTTCTAACTTGTTATAAATAATGTAATGCAGTGGTTGCTTGTTTTTGTCAGCATGCATTTTGCCAGCTGTGAAGGCACCATGCTGTTCTTGTGAGGGCACAAACATCATCATATCACCAGGGAAACCAGTGATTTTAATTACCATCAATGGTAAGAACAATTCGCTACACTACACAGATCATGTGTATTAAGTATGTGGTTGGTGTGTATTCATGATGTTGTTTATTTGCATTATGTTCCAAGGGCGTTATGACTTGCATCAGCCACTGTATTTGTGTGGAACATGCCAGAGGCAGTGGACTCCTGAATTAAAGGACCTCATTAGGAGCGGATATTGGCCGGCCTCTCTTAATGTGTCTACTTTGTACACATTGGACCTTTTGAGCTCCTTCCAGGAACTGAAGGTCATTTCTCCTGGTTTTGCCAGACAGGCCTTCGCAAAGTTGCTGGAGCACCGCACAAAGTGTGGAGGAAGAGTACGTTTATTTGTTCCTAACCATATTAAAAAACTGTATTTACATAAGCAGACAACATCACAAAAATGTGTACTTCTCTGTATCTTCTAGTCTGGACATATCAATGGAGATGCACTGCAGCGCAGTTTCTTAGAGTTTTCGTACTCTTCATTTGAGGAAAACCAACTCTGCTGTGGTGGTGAATTCACCTGCCCAGCCTGCACACCTGAAATGTTGGCTGTTTCTGCAGATGGAAACAGGAAGTTGTATCGCTTTGGCCAAAGTGGAAGGTGCTCTTTTTTCCAGTGTTTTTATTGATTCATTTATATTCCTGTGTGACTAATGCATCTATCTATTTGTCTTTCTTCTTCAGCAGTGAGGACCCTGCCTTTTTTGAGGGGCTCTTTGTGGCAAAAGACAGTGAAGTGTCCACATTTACTGAGGCCATCCAAAAAGCAGTGAAAAATGCAAGTTATATTGTGTGACAAAATGTGACAAAATAGCTTTATTGCTGAAATATTACTGGAATTAAATTTAAAGAAACAATGACCTATATAGCAGACACAATTGCATTTATTTTATTTATGTTTGTTGTGTATGTTATAGAGACATGGAAAAGGAAAATGTGGGGACTCCCAGTGGACAGCAGCAAGAGAAAGTTCAAGGAGGGCCTCCAAATGGGATGAAGAGGGGATGGAGGTTGCTGTGTGTCGCCATGGCTTCCTTTTGAAAGCTCTTAATATGTACAGGGGGGAGATTTTTGCGTACCCCCTGTACCTTCAAAAGGTGCTGATGCCGGCCAAGCCTCAGTTCTTTGCTATGGATGTGTCTTGCAAATATTGGCCCTACTTGGAGAAAGCTGCCAGTGTCCTTCCTGCCCTCCAGGAGCTGACAAAAATGAAGCCATTCTTGAGTGTCATGCATGCAAGAGCTCATGCAACTAAGTGTGAGGTATTTTTAACATTTTTGTGTCATATGTGCATTTATAACATTTACAAGCACAGTAATAATATACAAGTTTATGAACAACTATGGTATGTAGCCTTTTGCAGTCACATTATATCCCTCTTAACTTACTTGAAGATCAAATGGAGTGGTAGGAACCAGGAGGGAGCAGGGACAACTGCTGGTGAGGAGGTGGAGCAAGTTAACAGCTACCTATCTCGTTGTGCCCTGACGACAAAATATATGTCGAAAGCAGGTGATTAATCTGTTTACCATATTCTTGCACCCTTTTTTAGATGCATTTAATAAACTCATTATTTGTTTTCAACAGCACGTGTGGACATGCTTACACTGCATGCATTGGGGTGGAACCACAAAAAAAGGGCCTCGCTACACCAAGCACTTTCCACGAGATATGTAAAGGTAAGTCTGTATTTGTTGGTCACTTGGCTTGTTAATCCTTAAGGGCTTTAACCTGATTATTGTACAACACTATTTATCAGACATGTCAAAGACTCCTGGACGAGACTGCAAGGCTAGCTGCACTAAAAACGGAGGTACATTGCTCGGATGATGAAACATCACAGTGGATCTCTGAGGTGATTGAATGGGCAGCTGGAGGTAAGCAAGACCAGATAACAGAAATCAGTGCAGAGAGTGCACATCGCATGTTTTACAACCAAGTTGTATTAAAATGGATTTTATATGTAGACCAAAACAAGCTCTTAAATTTAAAGTCATGTGTTCTGTTATATTGAATTTACTGTAACTTTTATTTCTATAGAGACACCAAACGCACCTCACGACACTGAAGGCACCACACAGAGCGAACTTCAGCAGTCCATTGTGGGGCTCTAACTTAGTGTCAGGCAACGGAAGCAAACCCTCTACCGTCAGAATGGTATAACAATAAAACAAGTTCATAAAATCAATCTACTGTAGTGTTAACATTCCAACAAATGCATGTACTTGCAATTCATGAATTCTAACTGTCCATTATTTAAACTGCCATTTAGATTATGATAATCTAGATAGTGGATTGCTCTTAATGTCTTTTCAGACAGCAGCAAGTTTCGCCACCGCCTTCGGAGGAAGCTGGAAGAGGACAAAAAACTGCTTCTTCAGGAGATGCAGAGGTACAATGGACTAGTACCGGACTCTGCAGCAATCGATGTGGCTCCTGTGGAAATCACATTCACTGGAGAGAGCACTGTGTCCCCTTTGTGGCCAATGGAGGTTCATGGCAGTGGTATGTCAGTTTTGTAAAGCTTCATAAGAATTATTTTGAGTTCTTGTACTTCGAGTATACTGAACTAAATCATAACATATTAAGCGTTTTAATATCCATTAGGTTTGTGGGTGTATTTTAATTTTACTGTTATTGTGTACAGAAAACATCACAATCAAGAAGGCATTGTTTGACCAAGTGATGTTAACAAAGCGGCTGGAAGAGGAGAGAGCATTTTGCTTTTGGAGATGGAGCAACATTGCACATGGTTGCAGAAGCAGGCAGAGGAGCTGAAGAACAAGGTGGCTGAGAATGGTAAGATGGAACAAAAATGTATTCATTGAAATAATTGCTTTCAAGATTAAAAGAAGTAAGCCGAAATCAGTGTCAGTCACAGAAGACATCTTGCTGTGGAGTGCGTCTATAATGTTTCTTGTGTCCTTGGAAATGTAGACCAGGGCAACGAAGGACTTTGCTGTCTCTTGAAAAAACAACTGTCTGAGCTGTTGGAGCAGTTGCAAGTGGTCCTCCGACAGTACAAGACTGCTTTAGGTCCTGAGGCCTCTGTCCATCTGCACATTGAGGAGGAGGATCAAAGTGACCTCAGCAGTCCAGACAGCAGTGAAGACGAAGAGGATGTCACAATTTAGGTAATTTACTCAAGTATGTACTGTATACTTGTGTTTGTTTTGCAAACCCATACCTGTAAATGATTTATACAGCTTGTTCATTCTAGATTTCACCTTCTCTTACCATGTTTTTTTTTTCACAGATTGATGCTGCATGATGAACTGGACTCATTGCTGCCAGACCCATCGGGAACTGCCCATTGGTCCGACCACCCATTGGTCCGACCTCCCATTAGTCCGACAAAATGCCCATTCGTCCGACCTCCCATTGGTTCGACCTCCCGTTACTCCGACAAAATACCATTACACCTCCCATTGGTTCGCCTCCGACACACTACCCACTGGTCCGACCTCCCATTGGTTCGACCTCCCGTTACTCCGACAAAATCAACCACAAGTCGGACCAATAGGAGGTCGAACCAATGGGTGGTCCCGTTAGTTCGACCTGTCATCCCTACTTTCTGACAAGCGCTTTCATTGCGAGCATGCGTCTCTCTCTCTGAGAGTTTGTTTTAACTCTGCTGTCCCAATGCTTTGACAACATTGTATATCACAGTCGTGCCAATAAAGCAAATTGAAAGAGAGAGAGAGATAGAGAGAGAGAGAGAGAGAGAGAGAGAGAGAGAGAGAGAGAGAGAGAGAGAGAGAGAGAGAGAGAGAGAGAGAGAGAGAGAGAGAGAGAGAGAGAGAGAGAGAGAGAGAGAGAGCGCGCTCTCGGAAACGCACATCACACACACACACACACACACACACACACACACACACACACACACACACACACACACACACACACACACACACACACACACACACACACACACACACACACACACACACACACACACACACACACACACACACACACACACACACACACACACACACACGGACGGACGGAGCGGAGCCAGTTTCCTCTCGGTGCCGTTAACCGATTGTGCCAGATGCGCCAGAGCGCGCACCTCTGTGCCAGGCTCGCGCTCTGTGGGGAGATTTGTGTTATTCATCTTAACAGAGATGCTGAACAGAGGGATTAATGCACACATTCACACAGGCTACACACACACGAGCTACCCACAGACACACAGCTGAGGGGTCGGAGAAATGCCCATCTGGTGGCGTGCTCAACCTGGTCAGTGCGTGCTCGTGCTTTTTACTCCGTTTTATTTCAAACACAGACTGTAGGCCTACAGTGAAAGGACATTTTTAAATTTCAAGTTGGCAGCTCTCAAATATCCGACCTGTCTGTTTAGATTACAGATGCATTAGTCCAGTTCGAACTAATGAGGACGTCCCATTAGTTCGAACTCTCATTACTCCGATTGTCGGAACAATGGGAGTTCGAACTAATGGGAGTTCGAACTAATGGGAGGTCGGACCAATGGGAGGTCGAACTAATGGGAGGTCGGACCAATGGGAGGTCGGACCAGTGCCATGGACCCGACCCATCAGCCACATACCCATGTACACATAAAAACACAATAGAAAGCACACAATAAGAATTACAAAAAACACAATAAGATCATAAAAGTTCTAGTGATATTTTAAACTCCAATGCAGAAATGGGTGGTAGGGGGAACTGGGGCACTCAGAGGAGGAGAGTGATTTGCAAAGCCTTTTTTGCAGCATGGCCATACAAATTAAAAACAACTAGCCAACGCGTTGCGGCCACAGGCCTTCATCAGGGCTGATATAAAATGGCGGCACATATGTAATCTTATACCCATATGTAACCTGACCTCCTAGGAAAGGGCCTTATAGTAGAAACACAGATTGTGTTGTTTATCAGTAGAATACAATATACATCCACACTTAAACGGACATGAAAGAAGAACAATACAAAATATACAAGCAAACAACAATAGAGAACATTTCAAGCACTGTAAATCATCAGGTTAGGGTTTCTCATTCAGGAAGTTGAAGGAAGACTTATATTGGCCAAGGGAGCAAGATCCCACCTAGATCAAAGAAAAGGGGAGAAGTCGAGTTCACCATTTAGGCCTGGATACTGTGTAGCTTTCAGAGTATATATCCAAATGGATTCTCTCTCTAAGAGATTTTTTAACCTGTCTCCGCCCCTTGCTGAACTAGCTATATGCTCTATGCCGGAGATCTTCAAGGTGTTACAGCTGCTGTGGTTGGTCTTGTTGTAATGTAAAGCCATAGGATATTGCTGGTTGCCTGTCCTAATGGCATGTTTATATTCAGCTAATCATACCCTCAATTTACGTTTAATTCTCCCAATATAAAACCAGCCACACAGGCATTCCAGTCTGTACACAACAAACGTGTTGCAAATTTATAAATGATTTAATATCATATCTGTAACCTGAAGTAACGTCTGTGAATCGGTTGGCATTGATCTATTATCACAACAATTGCAATTGACACATTTGTGATTCCCTGTTCTCATATTGAGCCATGTTTTATGGGGAGCTGAAGTGAGATGACTCTTCACCAGTTTATCATTAAGTTACCAGTTTATTATTTCTACTATAAGGCCTGCACAGACATGTGACCTTTCCCTGTATATAGGAGGTTACATATGGGTGGCCATTTTATATCAGCCCTGATGAAGGCCTGTGGCCGCAAGGCATTGGCTTGTTTTAATTTGTATGGCCATGCTGCAACAAAGGCTTTTTAAATCACTCTCCCACTCTGAGTGCCTCAGTTCCCGCTACCACCCAGTATTTGGATCATTACACTGCAGAGGACCAGAGGTAGAGACTAAAGACAAAGAGACCTGTTTCAGTACACACCTTTCAGAGACTACAGATTGTAATGATCTTTAAGGCCAATCATTGTCATGGCTGTTTGAACCAGGTGCAGTAGCTTTGATTTAGTTGAAACAGGGAGGTTTCCAAACCAAACAGGCATACCATATCTGATAACGCTTTCCAACACAGCCTGATAAAAATAAAACATAATTCTCTGCTCAACTCTGTATAGTCACAGACTCCTTAGAAAGTACAATCTTTGGAGGAGTCTAGAACACACGCAGTCTACATGGGTGGTCCATGTTTAAGTTCGGTGTATGTGTAAACTAAGGTACTTGCAGGACTGGACTTGGACAATTGGTTGGTTGTGGATGACAATTTTGCTGTGATCACAGACTTCTGTGGGATCGAAAATGATCTCCTCTGTCTTTTCAACATTTATTGTGAGATCGCACCACTCAACAAACCTTTCCACTTCAGAATTATAAATGTTAGTGTTGTCATGCACCTGGAGTTAGCTCAGCACTGCAGAGTCATCAGATTATTTGAAAATATAATTCTGTGTGTGACTTGCTGAGCACTCATTTGTGAACCATGTGAACAGAACTGGTCAGCTGACACCCCTGTGGAGCTCCTGTGCTTATGGTTTTGACCTGACAAACACTATTACTGACATTAAGTAGCTGAGTTCTGTTTGTTAAAAAGGAGTGATACTGAGGGGCTGACAGCCAGTTGTTTCAGTTTCTGAATTAAAAGATGTGGCTGAAGCATGTTAAAAGCAGAGCTAAATCAATAAAAAGCAGTCCCCCCACTATCCTCAAGATGTTGGCCTCTGCGTTTTACTATAGCCTATTGCTGAGTTATACATAGCCTACCATCTCCAAGGCAGTGTCTGTAGTGTTCAGAAATAAAAACCACTGTGTGCACATGAATGGAGGTCATGCATTGTTTCTGTGTGTGTTACTTTGACACTTATTTAATATCATGTGTCTTAAAATGTATTATGAAACATTTAACATATGTACAGTATTCAGTATTACACGATTCAATACAGCAGTAGATTAAAAAAAATGTTTTGCATCCACTGGCAGCTCTGTTCAATAAAAAAATAATACAGACACTAAAACATGACACTATATGAGACCAAATTATTCACACATACACAACTATCACTGAAACTCTTTCTGTCATCCTCCACTTTGGACAAAGAGCAACTGAAATCGCCCCCTTGGTAGGGGGACAACTGGCGATTGCACCGGACTGGACAGCAGCCGACAGATTTATGACGTTAGGTTATGGTTTAATAATCATGAATGAGGGTGAGTATATGGTGCTTAGTGTTAACACAATCAACATCTATGTCCTTACAAATTAAAGTTGGTGGTGTGTCTGGAGCAGCTGCTGACAGTGACAGTTTCCTCATCACTAAACGTGGACCACAATCCGATCCTCACGTTTTGAGGACGGGACAGTCTCTAGACATATAAGGCATAGGCGTGTGTAAATTCTGTGATTTTTTTCTCTCGAGCGAGACATGTTTTGAAATCCTCCCGCCCCTGAACGCATCTCCGTCAGTAGGAGTTACGTCTGAGAGACGTCTACTACACCGTAACAAATGTATATGTTCATGTTTTTCAAACATACATTTTCAAATTACGCGACCATATACCCTAAGTTAAATTGTTTTGTATTATGAAGTAGCCTAACCAGAAATATGTTTTCGCAACCCTAAATCCTCGCGCCATTGAACGCATCTCCGTCAGTCGAGCATAAGGGCCCTTACATAGTCGACGCAACGCTACGCTACGCGTCCAAAAGGCTACGCTACGCGACGCTTCGGCCGCCATTAAGCGTCGAAGCGTAGCAAAACGCGTCCTCCAAATTTTTGATACGCGACGCGCCGATCCATGCAATACCAAGCGTTGTCGGTGGGGGCGATACTGCAAATATTGTACGTTAATTTCAACTATAGGTTATAACGGAAGAAAATTCGAAAGAAATGGCGGGCGAAGAGGAAAAATTGTGCGAGCAAATAAGATTATACCAGCATATTTATGACACTTCATCCGTGTTACATTCAAACAAAAATGCTTTGGAGAATGCGTGGAAGGAGATCATCGAACTTTGGCGCCGACATACGGAAATATTGGAAATGCCTCTCCTCGTCCAGGCTTCGCATTGGAAGCACCAGAGAAACAAATTCCCCATCCCGATCTCGTGTGGTATTCAAAGGGCGCACATACCACCGCCTATCTCTGCGCTTCCTGCGTTGTCGTTGCCGGTGTAAAAGGAGCAATAAAATGCACTCTTCTTCCGTAGACATTTTGATCGGAATGGCACTCGGAATGTCACCCGCAATATAAGCCGCGAAAACACCGGCGATTCTGCTGCCGCCCGTGGCGTAAGTGGTGTATTGCATGTAATGCAATACACCGCTACGCCCGCGACGTTCGCGTATGCTGTGTAGACTATGAAAGGAAGCGCGACGCTCGCGTCACTCGCGTCGTTTACGCGCGTCGCTCGCGTCGACTATGTAAGGGCCCTAAGTTACGTCTGAGAGACGTGTAGGTAGCCTACTACACCGTAATACATGTATATGTTCATATATCTTAAGTTTAATTTTTTTGTATTAAAAAGTAACCAGAAATATGTTTTCGCAACCCTAATCTATCAACCAACCCTAACATCAACTGAAAACTACAAAGATGGGGACATGTCCAGAAGTTGCAGTGCACAGTGCTATGCTCCGCCATATTGTTTTGTAGTTCCAATGTGTTTTCTCTATAATGTGAAGTCATAACCAAGAATATTGTTGGCTTATTTATAGTTTTTAAGGACAGGGAACACATTTTTTAGGTCAGATTTTATGCATGTGATTGACAACATGGTGAAACCAGAAATATGTTTTCGCAACCCTAATCTATCAACCAACCCTAACATCAACTGAAAACTACAAAGATGGGGACATGTCCAGAAGTTGCAGTGCACAGTGCTATGCTCCGCCATATTGTTTTGTAGTTCCAATGTGTTTTCTCTATTATGTGAAGTCATAACCAAGAATATTGTTGGCTTATTTATAGTTTTTAAGGACAGGGAACACATTTTTTAGGTCAGATTTTATGCATGTGATTGACAACATGGTGAAATCATGTTTTTTTTTAGATTTGGGCCCTCATCAGTGGCGCCCCCTATTGACACTGATTCGGTTATAGTAGTATAGATCAAGAGCTTTCCAAAACTGTTAATCCCATATCTCTAGCCGTTTCTGTTGATGCTTTATGAGTCTTCAAAAACACCCCAATTTCAAGGTTCAAAGGTCATTCCTGGGGAGAAGGAAACACCCATATGTCTCATTCTGAACATATTACTCTCTAGGTCAAGACCTTTCCAATGATGTCTTCATTGTCCACCTACGACAAAATTTCATTTTCAGCTTGGTCCCAGCCAAGCCACTTTCAGGTGTACTTTCTCAGATGCCTTAGGGTCCCAGCTAGATAAAATAAATCCAAAATTTTTTAAGGCCTATTTATTGGCCAGATATGTTCACGATATTGATGTTTGCCTTCCACACAGTCATATTTTTCAATTTGGATCAGTTAAGACCCAATCTTCCCATACAAATACATATTCTTGCAAATAAGCATATTCTCCATTCCCTTAATATGGCCATAAACATAGCCTAGGCTATAGCTACTGCACCCTTTCCCACACTGATAGAATAGATCAGCAGTTCCCAAACTTTCTCTACTGGGCCCCGCTTTGGTTCATTAGAATTTTCTTTCTGCAATGTCCAGCTTTTATGTATTTTGTATTGATTGAGGCCACAGCAGAAACAACCTACCTTAAATGGGCAGGATGTGGTAAAAGGAAAGAGCCTACCTATGGCCTGTGCCTCATTCCTCGCATTGTGCTGAAAAAAATCTGGCCTTTGACAGGTCGTGTTTTGATATAGTTGCCTGTGGTGAGCATTCAGGAACACTCTCATCATAGACTGAAACCATTTATTGCAACAAAGTTATTAGACTTTGTTAGATAATTCACCGCCCTATAGATAGTTGTGTAAGTTAATGGTCAATCCCTCTGTGTCATAGTGAGATTACTGTTGTGATCAGTTATCTGCCCTATTTTCTCTCTGAGGAACATGCTCTTTGGCGACTTCAATCTCACTCTCTGGCTGCTTACAGACACAGCTGTAGAGTTAGATGATAATGCCTTCCGTCACTGGATGACACTTTGTGTTTCCTAGCTGGTGTGAATCCTTATCTTCATGTTTATGCATTATAGCCAATTGAATGTTAACACATCTCCCCTTTGCTATCTCAGCCCACCTTTCTAGTATAAGAATCTGAGCTTTACTGTTTGACCCTTAGAATTGAGGTGGACTCATGCACTTATGTTGTGATGATGAATCTTCTGTTCTCCTTGGACCAAGTAAATAAACTCCATCGGCATCACCACAAATTCCTCCCTAACAGACTTGGGCTGAAGGCTCCACTCTAGATTGAATGTGATTGGCTAAAGACTAATCAGCTGGCTGTCAGATGACAATAGCTGGCAACAAATCATAAGCTGACAACAGCTTATGACTTCAATGTCCTGCATGAATTTGCACAAAGCTTATAGGAGATGATCATTTGTGGATCTGCAGGTGCGCATTGGTCCCGCACCAAGGGATGACTGTTTGCAGAGTTACGTTGCAGACCTAAGTGTATTCACGCTATAAGTATGTCATGTGTTACTGTCTGACTTCTTCGGGTGGAGGCTCTATGATGGAGGCTGGAACAGTGTGACACGAGTCAGGCCCGCAGGACCACTCGGAGCAGGGCCACTTGGACCAACAGGTCCGGTCAAGGATGTTGATGTCAGCACGGGCTGTGGACAGAGCTGAACTGGGACAGGGGTGGAGTGCATGTGTGTGTGTTGTGTGTGTCTGGTGTTGGCATCTCCATAGCAACAGTGCCTCAGGTACTGCAGCATTTACCTTACCAAAAATGACATCAGCGAGGGTCAAACAAATAATAGCCTCACATTATCCTTTTCCCATTTGTTAATGATCTTTATTTCTTTATGTACAGCCATGACCTTTTGTCAGCAACAAAGTTAACAACTTGTGTTTTTCCATACTGCGAAAGTAACCAATTTTAAGAAGCAATAAAATGTCAACAACATGAAATCAAATAATATGTCAGCTTTGATATAATAGAAGTGAAGTTTATGTGGAGTTCTCCATCTTATCTCAACTAGAAATAAACATGACCTTAAATACAAAATATAAACTTGATGACATATATGCTCCAACCAAAACATTCACATTGAAACAAAAACATTCACATTACACATTTTTATTTTTAAACAATTTGAAGAGAATCCTTTGGCTGCCAGGAATGGGCCCACTCCTTGCCACTGAAAACAGATGAGAAATGTTCTTTTTGTTACTGGTGCTTGCTGAGTATTTCTAATAAGCTTAACCTTCTAACATGTGTCAAGGACAGACCCTACAGAATATTCTAGGGGTGACCTCAAATAGTCGACGATTCAATTCGGAGAGGTCTGATTTGACGATCAACCTTGTCGTCCAATTGTCTAAAAATGTGGTTATGAAAAAAAGATTGTACCATTCCCTGCTGCTGAACATCTGAGTTTACATTACATTAGCTCTTACCTCTGGAGTGGAAAATAGAAGCAAATGAGATCATGAATCAATGACGAAAAAACAACCTAATTCGACAATTAGCCAACTATAGAGCAAATCTGATGAATCAAATTCATGTATGAAAATCCCTAGTCGAGGACACCCCTAGAATATTCCACATATAAGAATTTAATTTCCACCTATGAAAGACCATTGCTTTTTTGAACAAAGAAATCATTCTAAGCAACCGAGTACATATTAAAGCAGTAATAAACTACAAGTTAAAGGGATATTCCAGCATAAATTTAACCCATGGTGAGTTAGACTCCCCCCCCCCGAGAGATGAAGTCTGCTAACCTTTACCTTCTCTAGTTGTAGCAACTTTAGCAAAGACCGCACCATAACAAACAGCGCAATATATTTCTCCACGCGCAAGCTGCGATCAAAAAGCCACTCATAGCCACAAATAATGCTCAGAACAGCACCAAACGTCATCAACAGTACAAACAGGGTCCCAGCACATAATACGAGGCATCAAACATCTGCTAGCTTTGCCTGGTTTCTACTGAAAAGAGACGAAAACAACTCACCCACTCTCCTCCAGTTATACGCTATGCAGCAACTTTCCTTGTCCAGCACAGAGTCCAGCACTGACAAAACACGTCGGACTGTCCGACTGACAGCACAAACATTTAGTTTAGCTGCCCCTCTTTCACTTTTCTCCTCCATTTCCTTCAGCTCGTCTTCAGTAAACTCAGTCTCAAACTGATAGTGGCGCCCATCGAAATGAAACCAGTTGTCATTGTTCTCAAACTCCATAAATTCAGACGTGTTGTCCCTCCTGTGATGTCTGCTTCACTACGTTACAGTCTCTTCTGGCAACAAACGTCGCCCTGATCTCGTATGTGACGTCATGTCTATTCTCACGCTTTTTTACGTGATTCTCTCCCGCAAATATCTAAAGTTAGAAATGCCCAATTCTGTTCATGTCCCTGTGAACACTCTAATAACTAACTAATAACTTTTATAAACTGATAGGCAAGATACATAGGAACTTTGACTGCATTTGCATGGAGTAATAACACACATTTTCATCTTTGAGCTGCAGGACTCTACTTCACTCGGTAATCGCCTCCGCGCCAGCTGACTACCTGTAACCATGGCTGTAACAAGCAGACTTCACAGAAGGGACAACACGGCTGAGTTTATGGAGTTTGAGAACAACGATGACTGGTTTCATTTCGATGGGCGCTACTATCAGTTTGAGACCGAGTTTACTGAAGACGAGCTGAAAGAAATGGAGGAGAAAA
This sequence comes from Melanogrammus aeglefinus, assembly GCA_900291075.1. NCBI lineage: Eukaryota > Metazoa > Chordata > Actinopteri > Gadiformes > Gadidae > Melanogrammus > Melanogrammus aeglefinus. The sequence goes on along the minus strand of OLKM01003011.1, from coordinate 14,792 downwards.
GTGAAAGAGGGGCAGCTGCGGTGGAGTCTACTGGGGGGTTCGAGTTGTCAGGCTGTGTTCACTGCCTGCCAATGGCCGCTGAGACTGAATGTTTGTGCTGCCAGTCACCCTCGGACGTGTGTTGTCAGTGCCTGGACGCTATGCTGGACATGAAAAGTTGCTGCATAGCGTATAACTGATCGCAATTTGCGCGTGGAGAAATATACTGCGCTGTTTGTTATGGTGCGGTCTTTGCTAAAGTTGCTACAACTAGAGAAGCTAAAACTTAGCAGACTTCATCTCTCGAGGGGGGGGTCTAACTCACCATGGGTTAAATTTATGCTGTAATATCCCTTTAAGTATTAATGCAGACTAGGCCTATAGAGGGAGAGATTAAGCAAAATTGCATAATTACATACCAAACTGGACAGGGCTCCCACTCCACCAACATCTCTGCTTTGCCCTGTAAAGACAGTAAAGAACAACAAAAAAGAAAGACATTTATCATTATTCGAAAAGGCATCAATCTCAATCTTACGAATCAGCTATTATCTGTGGTTGCAGTCACTGAGTTTTGTTGGTGCATTGGGACTTTCCTGATATTTACATTGTTTCATAATGATATGTTCAGTATAAACTGTGTTTTAATCTGTGATTCAAAAACACCCTACAGACGATACACACAAGGATGTTTCTAAAACTGACATTTTTGTGCATTTCTGTAGAATTTGAACAAATAAGTATTTTATTTTGTTTTTGCAGGGGCAGTACATGATTACAATTAATTGCAACAGAGTTAGCTAATTTTACATGGGTGTCTGTCTATCCTGTCTAACCTTTCTCACTCTTTCCCTCTTTACTCTCCTGATGGGAAAAGTCTCAAGACGAGCATGGTAAGAGCAATCTGTGAACATAAAAACATAGCTGTTGTACTTTTTTTTTTTTTTTTTTAGATTAGGAGCAACAAGAAAAATACAACTGTGAAGACTTGAGTGGTATGCAAGCCAGAATGGTTATAGAACGCTTAGCATGTTATACCCTAACTACAAAAGTTATTTGGTAAAATTAAACACATTAAGCCTGATGGATTTCCTCTGTTTTCTGTTAAAAATCATCTCTCATAAAAACTTACAACTATTTGGCAAATAATGTGGGGAAAAATGATCAAAGCATCAACCCCTGTAAATACATGTACTTCAGCCAGGACCACTTCAGTCAAAGAAACTTAATTACAATTGCAAAATTAAATTTTGACAGCGTGGCTTTTTTCTGGGACCTCCCTGCTCTCACTGACCTATGTGGAAGGCATTAGCAGGGAGAGCAGAGTCAGCAAGACCCCCAGAACAGAGCAAGCACCAATGACCCAATTATGACATTGGTAAGTCAGAACAAAATGAGAAGGAGGAGCTGGGGAGGAAGTGGGTTGTAAAGCAGCAAGCTGAGAAAGCAGCAGAAGCAGATGGCTGACGGATGCAGTTTAAATAGAGCGCCCAATTGAATGAGAAGGAGGAGATATGGTCCGCTGATAAGGAGCTGGCCTATCACAGCCAGCCAGCTGATATGAGCCTGTCCAACATGGCCTGCCCACATCAGCTGATGAGGTGAGCAGCACAGCTTGACTATGTGGCCTGCCTTAACTAATGCTACACTCAATTTTTGCAACTATATGTGCAGTGGCACACAGTGTATTTTTTCTGATTAAGTCAACCAGTAAACCATTATCCAAGTTCCTGCCAAAGAGATTTCTTGTGAATATGCAAAATTATTAAATGATTGGTTTGTGCTGTAAGGATAACAAACAGGAATAATTTAAACTTACTTTTTTGTAGCTTCTTTCTCTCTGGCACATGCCTTGTTGCCACTGCAATATAAGATTATACTTCACTCATATATCCTTTAAAAGATGACACTATCCCTTCTTAATTGTATGTAATGTATTAATAAACAGTGATAATGAGATATTGATAATCAACAGAGACATGAGATTACCAATGTAATTAATTGAGAACACCCTATAAACATTAGTACATACCTGACTTTTTAGCCATGTCGGTCTGCTCTGCCTGTCCCTCTGTGTTGGTCTGCTCCGCGTCGGTCTGCTCTGTCTGTCCCTCTGCGTCGGTCTGCTCCACGTCGGTCTGCTCTGCCTGTCCCTCTGTGTTGGTCTGCTCCGCGTCGGTCTGCTCTGTCTGTCCCTCTGCGTCGGTCTGCTCCGCGTCGGTCTGCTCCACGTCGGTCTGCTCTGTCTGTCCCTCTGCGTCGGTCTGCTCCGCGTCGGTCTGCTCTGTCTGTCCCTCTGCGTCGGTCTGCTCCGCGTCGGTCTGCTCCACGTCGGTCTGCTCTGTCTGTCCCTCTGCGTCGGTCTGCTCCGCGTCGGTCTGCTCTGTCTGTCCCTCTGCGTCGGTCTGCTCCATGTTGGTCTGCTCTGCTTGTCCCTCCATGTTCGCCTTGCTTGGCCCTTCCAGTGGGTCACAGGGTGTGAGGTGTAGTGTGATTAGCGCCTCCTCATTTACATCTGGGTCCTGGTTCCAACCTGCAGTTAAACAAATTGTCAAATCTCAACCAGATTTGTGTTCACTTTAGATTACAGGAAACTTTTGAGTCTCCTGGATCTATTCAATTTCTACAAATCTATACTGTATTTAATTCTTTGTGACTGTAACTATAACTCAGAATATTATCATATGGTTCAATTAATTAAAATATTATTTTATTTCTCTGTAACAGACCATTATTATCACTGCTGTTCTTGGTGCATAATGGACCATGTATCCAGCCACTTCGTTTCAAGGTCTTGCATCACCCTGTCAGGGTTTTTTCCTAAACAATGACCAGGTCCCTGCACACTATCCCTTACATACTTTATGGTCAGCGTCCTGTTCTGAAAGCTGATGCTAACAGACTCAATAAACTCATCAGGAAAGCTGCTCCTGTCATGGGAGTGGAACTCCAGTTGGCTGTGATAGAGGAGGATGCTGAGAAAACTCTCAGCATCATGAACAATTTCTCTCACCCCCTGCATGCCACACATGCACATTACTCTAACTATTATTAGCATTTACTCCATTCACACTATAACAAACCAATAATCTGGCATGACAATGTCCTTTAGAATTAAAAAAAAGTTCTATCTCATCTTATTTTATCTATAACATTGTTTATACAGGACAATGACAGAGTACTCACAAGATTGACATCAAACTAAACTAAACTATTCAAACTAACATGTGTGCGGTGAAGGAGCAATGTTATTTTGTGACTTTATATTTTGACATGGACAAAGGAGACAGCGACGCCAGACAGCCAAACATTTTACAGGAGGAAACTGATGTTTTGATCCGGGAGGTCCAAGCTCACAGTGGCCGAATATATGGTAACACGGACAGACCTCCACGGACTGATGAAGCAGAAATAGTCTGGGAGGTTATTGTTATTTGGTTATTTGGTTCATTTGGTTATTTGGTTATTGATTTGCCCTGATACACTAAGAACGTTGCCCAGTGTGGAAAAAATAAAAAAACAGAAAAACGCACCCTTTTCCACTAATAAATACGCTCACTTACTCTTTACGGTCTGTTATAGGTAACAACGGACGGTTATACAGAAATACAAGACCGTAGGATGTAGAATCAAGAGCGTAATTCATTAGAGTGTGATCAAAATGCAGCATTCAAAAGAGCCGTGTCATAAAAAAAGGTTAATCCACTCCTTTTGTGAGAATTGCTGTCACAGCCCACGAGATGACAGACTCTGCGACCGCTGTGTGACGTCACATGATATGTAAGGGATAATGTATAGTTTGGAGGTTGTTATGGAGAAATAAACCCCGACAGGTTGTATGGAACCTGGTTTATTTCTCCATAACAACCGACCAACTATACATTATCCCGCTTATTACACAGTTCACGAGTGAAATAATTAATTTGAAACATAATGTTGATCAAAATACGACTTTCAACGATTTAAAATTGCATCAGTTAGCGAATCTGCAAGACTGGTCACGTCGGCTGTGTTGCTGAGCCTCCCGGTCGTGCATTTGAAGTCTTTGATAATCAATCAGTGGATCGATGGATTACCACACAGGTGTTAAGATGTGTGTATTGTGTGTAGTCGTATCTGTCATAAACAAGAGATTAACTTTACTGTTTACGGGGTGCGTTTGTGTCGTGGAGCCGCGGTGCCAGCTGCACCGAGACGAGAGGAGAGCTGTGACACCGGGTCAGAGGCTCTGATCAGCAGGTTTGGTTTCCAGCAGCGATGTGGAAGGAGCTTCCACTCTACTCTAACAAGTTACAAGTCGTTTATCTAACATCACTACTTGCGCAGAAAGTAGACTAGGTTGGAGCTGGAGGGCTTTCAGCACACTTTCGGCACGGCTTTTTGGCACGAAATTGTCAATCTGCGCCAAGCTGAATCTGTGACACTTCCCCCTGCTGCGCCGCCACACCCATCTCAGCGCACTGCTGTCTACCAAATTACCAAACTGACCGTGCGCTGTGTTGCGCTGCATGAAACTTGCACTGCGCCGCTGCCACAAAACTAGAAGCCCATAATTCCTTTCCAATACAATAATTTAATAATACCATTTGTTAGGCATTGTTGGGAAAAATGTGGTCTGGCCGTTCGGAGGAACTGAGACGGAGAAGGGAAGGACTATGTCGGTATAAAAATCCTCGACTTTATTCAGTGAAAAAGTTATACTGGTGTGGCGGGGGGGTCTTAAGACTGAGTAATGCTGACAACGCCACCCCTAGGACAAGAGCAGGGGCACTCTATTTGGTCTCAAGAAAACGCAACGCACAGGCTTGACTTACAGGTATAAAAATATATTCTTTATTCTCATTTAATTAAAAGTTAGTCGCTATAGGTCGTCAATAAAATAGGACGCCCATTAGTACATTAAACAACACAAAAACAGGGGATAAGCCTTGGTAGGTGGGCAAATGAAAAGCAGCCTGACCGGGCCTCAGTTTCAATATCACGCGTGAGACACACCAAGCTTGGTCAACACTACAATCCACACAGGCAATATTGAACACGGCACACTTCACACATTCCCTACCAGGGGTGATAAACAAAACAAAACCAAACTGAAACACCGGGAGTCTAGCCTATGGGCCCAACCTAAACCTAGGCTGTTAGGGGCAGGCGGGGACGACAAACCAAAAGAAAGCAAATGTAATTTAACAAAAAAAAGGGAGGCCCCGCTAGCCGGTGGTCACAATTAGTCTACCAGCACAAATCTCAAAGTCCACCGACTAGGGGGAAAGAAAGAAACAAAAAAAAACCCATGAAGCAAACAACCAAACGAACAGAAATACAAAACGCGTCCTAAAAGCAGCACCTGCACGTATCTCATTCACCCCAATCACGAGAACAGCAGCCGACACTCGGATTGCCGGTAGCGTCTATAAACAAAAAGGAAACGAGAGACAGTTGCGTGATCCATACATATTCGGTTCATAGGCTAACTATTTACCACGCCACAACCGGATTAATAAAACGCCTATTCAATAAAGCACAACCAAAACATACCTTGTTCCTTCTCCCATCGGAATCGCTGAACGCAGACCGAGGCTCGTCACTCGCACGGACAGTGTCACCGTCGGCGAGCACTCAACGACCACTAGCCCAATGGAAACACAATTAAATCCCCCGTAGTGCACTGGCCAAGTAACTATCATAATTCCCCAATGAGGTAGTTAAGACATACCTTGCGCTGCGACCCACACCTCTAAGCTGTGTTCGAAATCGTTCCCTATCATGGATGTAGTGCACTAAATAGGGTGCACGCCATTTTGTAGGGTGTTCGAATTCTCAGTGGTCCACTATATAGGGCACTATATAGTGGACTTTAAAATAGGGTGCATACGATGTTCCCTACATGTTACTCCCGTACCACAATGCAATGCGGTTGCATTTTTCCCGGGGAGAAGAAGAAGCCGAATAACCGCGACATTTACATTTACAATGGAGTCTCCGGCTTTCGTTTATAAATGTAAGTAAAGTTAATTATCTGTTTTCTTCTCTTTTTGACACGTTACAAGCCTAACCTTTAAACGCTTGAAACGTTGTAAATCATGGGCGCATCTGTCTGCGTCACACAAATACCCGGCGCATTTACTGACGCAAATGACGTTTAGAAATGTTCAGCGTAGTGTCCGAATTCTCGTTCCCTATTCCCTATATAGTGCACCATATCATGTACACTATATAGGGAATAGGGAACGAGTGTATAGGGAACGATTTCGAACACAGCTCTAGACACAGCTGCTACCGGCATGAGGACCCCGTGTGCCTTACCGGCATGAGGACCCCGGGTGCCTTTATACCTGCCTGATCGCAACCGCCCACCTGTCCCACCCCTATTAGGTGACGTCAGCGGTACGGGGAAAGAGAACGTGTAGCAGAGAACATCAGCACGAGACAGAGAGAGAAGACCTAATCCCACAGGCCACAATCCACCCCCTCCAAATGAATCGGCGGCCCGACGATGACGCCTCATGTCTGGGAGTCTTCGCTCTCTATGCCTGATGGACTGTCTCATCCATGACAACTTGTCTTTGGGTAGACGGTGCGGATTAGAATGCTGCCCTGCTGTTGGCCTCGCTGAGCGGCGCACCGCCACTGTGGTTTCCTCCGGCATCTCAGCCGTATCTTCCATGTCAATTTCTTCTGCCACTGAAGGACAGGTGGGAGCAGGTTGGGGTTCTTGGGGTTCATGTTCCGCATCATACCAGATGACTGCATCTCGGGTCTCATCGTCATTCCCGGCAGGGGGGTCGTCCCGAGCAGGGGAGTCGATGGGGATCTCACCTTCCTGAGCGAAGCCAGGGTTGCCACTTTGTCCGGGCTGTACTCCTGTGGGGACGCCACGCATCTCAGAACGATGCACCTGTCGGACAGGTCCACCCTCAGCTGCCGGGGTTACTGTGTATACCGCTCCGGTACCAGAAGGGCCACGCACAACTCTGTAGGCCACCGGATTCCAGTGGTTCCTGGATTTTATTTCTCCCGCGTGGTGGATGGCTCCGCAAAATAGATAAAATCTTCCTTCTTGGAAGCCAAGCGTCATTCACCTGCCTCATTATGGTTCTGGTTCCGTCGGCGGGCCAGTTTCTTCTGATCTTTGCCTGACGTTGTTTCCTTAGTAATTTTGACGCTTTCCTGGTGCCTTTCAACCCATTCTTCAAGGGTTATGGGTATCTGGGGCAGCCTCCCTGGAGCCAAGCAAAAAATCAACTGGCAATCTTGGATGACAGCCAAACATCAGAAAATATGGTGTATAACCCGTGGTCTGGTGTGGGGTAGTGTTATAGGAGAAGGTGAGCTGTGGCACTGGTAACAGGTTATACTAATTATGAGCAGCAGTCTAAGAGGTAGGTTCGGTCTAATACCTTAGCGCGCGCTGAGGGACTCGTAGCTTCGCCTTGGAGCAAGGTTCTACTTCAAGTGACCCAATATGAGAAAAGGCGATAGTTTAAACTGAGTTTTTGCGCGTGAATGCGCGTTCCCGACGAACCTGTTTTGTGTCATAAAAGGGGGGTGAAATGCATGCCACTTGAGGCTATGCTGAGTGTGGGTACTTTACCTTGTGTTAACCCTAAAATCTTATGGTGGGCTGACTGTTGTAAAGTAATTTACTTGTTGTGGGAACCTGTGGATCTGGCTTTTCCTTGGGAGAAGAGAGCTGGTTCTTCCTGTGTTCGTAAATCTTTATGGTGGCAATGTTTTTTATGACCTGGGGCCCTGTGGTGCTGGTTAGTTCGAGCCTAGTTAGAGTGTAAGGGGCCTGGTTAGAGTATAAGGTCTATTAGAGTGTAAGTAGAATGTAAGGGGCTTAATTTGAATGTAAGGAGCTTAATTAGAATGTAAGGACCATCATATCCCGTCAGCATGCATTGCATGCATCTTACCTTCACAAAGGGGGAGAACGGGGTAATGTGAGACATTGGGTAATGTGAGACACCCCCTGTATCTAGGCAATGGGACACATTTGTGGTCATGTGACCATTATGTTTTCAAGCCCCTCCCATTTCCCCTTGGCCATGAAGGAGGGAACCTCCTGGTGCTGTGGTAAGCATGTTTTTTTCACAAAAATATATTTTTTGTTAAAGTAAATTTTCTTGCTGTCAACTTAATCAACTGTTGTGGCCAAAGCAAATTGATTCAGGTAGAAAAACTTATATCATACATGTTGATGAACTCCCAACATATAAAAACCATTGTGATGATGCTAGGCTGAAGATTAGCCTGATTTACTAAGAGAGGTCATTTTTTCTAAAATGGTTGGTGGTGGGGGAAAGTGAGACAAATGCTGTGGGTGTGAAGTGAGACAGTGTCTCACTTTACCCCACCATGAGGCACAAGTTAAGTTTAGTCTTATACATATTTTAATGTAATATTACATCACATATGTTTTATTTTTAATGTCATTAACATTGTAGAAAAGCCATCATGCCAAGGATATACAGCAGGAAGACAACCTGGGGCAAAACATCCCTTGAGGAGATGGAAAGTGCAGCCGCTGAGGTCAAGGAAGGGAAGATGTCTTTAAGAGCAGCTGCAAGGGACAGACATATCGACAAGTCAAGCCTCCTAAGGTTCATGAAGAAAAAAGAGAAAGGGGAAGTAAAATCAGTAGCCTGGGGTGCAGTAGCTGAGGCAAAGAGAATATTCACAGATGAGATGGAGGAGGAGCTTGCCCAACACTTGAAACAACTAGCTGACCAGTTCCATGGCCTTCCTCCAGTTAAGTGCCGTCAACTGGCATTTGAATATGCAGAGAAAAACTATATCCCTGTCCCTGCCAATTGGACAAAGACACAATGTGCAGGTGCAGATTGGTTTGGCAGCTTCCTAGCACGTCGCCATCTCTCTGTCCGAACTCCAGAGGCAACATCAATGGGAAGGGCTACAGCCTTCAATAAAACCACAGTCGCGGAGTTCTTTGACAATCTGGCTGTAGTGATGGACAGGCATAAATTCCCTCCACACATGATTTACAATGTGGATGAAACAGGCGTATTTACAGTACAAAAGCCACGGCAGGTTGTGACAGAGAAAGGAAAAAAGCAAGTTGGTTCTGTCACATCGGCTGAGAGAGGAGAATTGGTGACTGTGGTGTGTGCAGTGAATGCTGCTGGGAATGCCACATCTCCCATGTTTGTCTTCCCCAGAGTTAAGTTTAAGGACTGCTTCATGATAGGAGCACCTCCAGGAGCCAAAAGTACCTCCACCAGAGCGGGATGGAATGAATGAGACACCTGGCCTGAGTTCCTTGATCACCTGATACAGCACACTAACTGCACCCCTGACCGTCCCATGCTGCTTATCCTGGATAACCTGAAGGCTCACGTCTCACTCAAAGCAGTAGAAGTAGCCAAGAGCAACGGTATTGTTCTGCTCACCATCCCTCCCCACACATCCCATCGATTGCAGCCTCTCGACGTGACCGTGTATGGCCCGTTCAAGACCCAATACAGCCGAGCTCTTGATGGGTGGATGAGATCTAACCCTGGCAAAACAGTCTCCATCTACCAGATTGCTGGACTTGTGAATGAGGCCTTCATGTCAGCAGTGACACCACGCAACATCACTTCTGGATTTAGGTCCACTGGGATTTTCCCATATAACCGAGAAATTTTCCCTGATGGAGCGTTTGCACCATCCTTGGTGTCCGACCGGCCAAACCCTGAGCTGCAGCCTGCCACTGCAGATGATCCGGATGGTCCACCCGCTGCAGATGGTCCACCCGCTGCAGATGGTCCACCCGCTGCAGATGGTCCACGCATGGTCCACCCGCTGCAGATGGTCCACCCACTGCAGATGGTTCCACCCGCTGCAAGATGGTCCACCCGCTGCAGATGGTCCACCCGCTGCAGAGATGGTTCCACCCGCTGTAGATAAATCACTCGACTGATGTCGCTAATTCATCCACTGCACATGGTCCACATGAATGCGCCCCGCCAGCTGACTCAGATGTGCCACGTGTTCCCAGCCGACCTGGATATGTGTCTCCTCGTGAAATCGTACCACTTCCCAAATGTTCCCCCAGAACACAAACCAAACGAAAGCGTGTGAAGACAGCCATCATAACTGATACTCCTGAGAAGCAGGCAATTGAAAAGGCTTATAAAGAAAGTCAAAAGAAACTGGCAGGGAAAAAGCAAAATAGCAAAGAAAAGGGAAAACCGAAAAAGAAAGCAAGCAAAAAGAAAATCGTAGTTAGCAGCTCTGAGGAGAGTGATGTCCCTGTCCCACTTGATGATGTGTCTGACGAAGAGAGCTCTGAGGATGAGAGAAGCGATCCAGGAAACACAGATCTGTCCGTGGATGACTTTGTCACAGTAAACTTTTGCAACCAAACCACAGGAGCGTCCGTTACATTAGGCATGGTTGAGAAAGTTTGAGGATGACGAAATACTTGCACAATTTCTCAGAAGAATCAAGGGAAACACGGAAGAGTGCAAGAGACCCATGTTTGCTATAAAGGAAAATGATGTGGCACATGTTCATAAAAGTGACGTGGTGAAGAAGCTACCTCAACCTAAAAGGCCTGGAGGAACCACACGGAGAGAGCAACTCTTCATCTTTCCCTGTAACCTTCAGGGCTGGAATGTAGAGTAGCCTACTTCGAGTTAACACATAAAGCACATCCAAAGAGTAGGCTGATGTTCTAATCCATGTGGATCTAGTCCTGTGTTCTGAGTCCCAGGCTGTTCTAGCTGTTTTGTTTTTGTGTTCTGACTCCCAGACTGTGTTGTAATCTATCTGGTTCTATCTGTCATTTGAATGTTAATTAAAACATTTTGAATTATACTATGTTGTATTTGATTTTGTTCAGAGTTACTTTAAAGTGTTTAGAAAAAAAAAGGGCTTAATTGACAATCCCCATGATTCTGTAAGTAGTCTGAAATTAGTTGTGGAATGTGTGGTTGTCAAGCTAGCTGTCAGGATTCTAACTGTTACAACATGTGTTGTTATGGTAGTTTCAGAGTGGATAAAGTAAGTGGATCAGTTTACCCCTTGCTGATTCACTTTACCCCATTGATTTCACTGGTCTGTCTCAGTTTACCCCTGAGATGGGGTAAAGTGAGACACAAGACCACTTTTTAAAAAACAATCATATTTTCACTGCCCTTCGTCCTGAATTCATTCTGATAATTTCCATGGCTAGGAAACATCCTGAATTAATGGTAAATGTGTACATTTTACTGATATGTCATTTTAGCTCGCTTAGAGGGGAGCAAATGTAAAAAATGTCTCACTTTACCCCACTCTCCCAAAATGAGCCAATCTTTTGGAGGTAGTCTTTGGTAAAATCAGTAAGGCTGCAACGAGGGGTGAGGATCTCACACTTTGTTTGCTCCTTCTTTGTCTTCTTTCCAAGAAGAAGTACTGGTTTGTAGCCAATAGCATGGAGTTTCTCAAGCTGCAATGACATAAGTTTGTATTATCAGTTGAAAAAAATGGAATAGCAACTACAAAACTAACTGAACACATTGATTAATGACAAAAATATGACATTACTGAGGACAGAATCCATACTAATGCCATTTAGGATGATCTAATTTCGTGATGAGTTTCACTTTTGTATGAAAATGTATGTGCAAACAGGAACAGTTCATTATGTGTAAGCAAAAAACTAAACTTTAAGACAAATAGCAACAGTAAGTGTACAATATGTATCACATTTGTAACACTTGTTTTTCATTTAGATAACTAGAAAGAAACTGAAGCATCAACGATGACAATTTCTAATTGTATTCAAAATAGAGAGAAACATTTGTGATTCTATGACTGAATAGGTGAATGCTGCAAATGCATTTATAGTTGGCAGTGTATACATTTTACAAGCTGTAGTGGTATAATTGCAGTCCATTTCTTCTATGAACCTTTTTGTTATGAACACAGAAATACCTGAGGATCACAGGATTTTCCATGTATACCACATAACTTATTTCCAATATTATCTGAGCAGTTCAATGTCATTTTAAAATCTGCACAAACCATTATGGTGGCTTCATCCTTGATGGATGCCACGTTGTGGTTCTTCTTACGGCCAACCACCCATTCTTCTCTCTTATAATCAAACTTCTGAAGCTTCTTTTTAAGGCGCTGCTTCAGAGGCTGCTCTGTCTTGCAGTGAGGACACACCTTCTGCGCACAAAACAAAACTCCCTTGCAAAAGGGACACGTCTTTTTTGTAGACCCTCCTGGCATGACAGGAAACCAGACAGACAGATACAGACAAACAAATAAACAGACAAACAAACCAATACAGACAAACAGGCTGACTAACAAACAGTAGAGATAGATAGAGAAACAGAGAGCTAGATAGACAGAGAGCTAGATAGATAGATAGATAGATAGAAGATGGCTCTTATAAGTGCCTTTGGGTCTAAATGTAAAGATGCTGGGTCGGTGTTCGGGATGGGGTGACAGAAACTGCAAGGAGAACAGAGACACATATTCAGTACTGTATAGCTATTAGTCTAGCTGTGTTTATTTGCAGAAAGGTTTAAAAAGTATATGCAACTGGTTGAACCATGATTTCCCCATCTTCTGAATGTATACAAAAAGTCACGTTTTTTCTAAATCAATACACAATTTTTAAGGGTGCCTAATGAGACATTATATCTCATGTTATTGCATATCACATAATTCTTTGGTGATGCTCCACGCTCGGCGGGAATAGGCTTACACATAGTCGATTTATCGGTCAGCTAGCTGGACAAAGTTACAAGATATGGCTATTTTTTTCCCTCACAAGTTAGAAGATGGTTTTCATTCATAGTCTTGCGTTTAATAATGAAACCAATGTTAATGTGAACATCCAGCAGGCACACATCTTACCTGGTGAAGGGTTAGCGGGAAAAGGGGAGAATCTCTTTCCGCCGGACAACATAAGGAGAGGGACAAGAGAAATACAGGACACTTCCACAATAATAGTAAGAAAAAACGATATTAAAAGTGGTAGGCTACCTTACAAAAACAACGAAAACGTAGTCCGTAGTTGAAAAAGTAATGCGGACATTCTAGCTATATTGTAGGAAAGACGGGAAACAGATATCTGTTTCCTGTTTTTTCCTACACAATAAAATAACCAAAAGTTTTCTAATCATCGAGTGAGTCAGCGAGTTCGATATGGCTACGATATTTAATATGATATATGAGGAATCTCTGATGATTAAAATGTTGTATTCAGTTGATGTCAAGGTTCAGAAATTAAATAAAATCAAAGCCCTTCTGTGCGCCGTGGCATTTGAATGTCGTGCTTGCACGCACAAAATTAACTTCCAATTGAAATACATTAGTTTAAAATTCGTTCTGAGCAACACGAAAAAAACTTCCAATTGAAATACATTAGTTTGAAATTCGTTCTGAGCAACACGAAAAAAACAAGGAAATCGTGCTGGCCAGCACGATCAATAGATTAAAATTTCGTGTCAGGTAACACGATTTCCCGTGAGACCGGGTTGCGTCCACTGGAAGGTCAAAGTTGACAGGGAGAGGGTCTGAGACGAGGCCTGAGACGGTGGGACTCTTCTGGCCACAGAAGGATCCACTTAGCCTTCAACTCAAAAATTTAATTCATGTTATACAGATTCTCTGTTGCAAATGTACTCGGGGTGATCATTTTAACTTATGTTTGTGTATTCTATGTCATTTCAGAGGGCCAATGCAGAGAGGAGCATGTGGAGGATGGCTGACTGAGACACACACACACACACACACACACACACACACACACACACACACACACACACACACACACACACACACACACACACACACACACACACACACACAGCGAACAATAAAAAAAATATTTTTGCCAACAAGTGTATCAGTGTACTTATTTTTGTAGGTGACATTTTTGTATGGTTTGTGCAAAAACTGGTAAAAGGGTCTTTCCTGGGACGGACCTCACTAATTATGAAATCCTGGCTACGGCTCTGGGTGCAATGTAAATATTTAAATCTGCAGTATATTGATTTAACCTTAGTTATAATTTAAGTTAATGATGCCATGGTAGTTAGGTAATGTTGTGATGATTTATTGTGCTGATTATGATTTTTTTGTCTCCTTTGTGATACAGCACACTACTTGTACTGACTCCAGAAAAATCTAAAGAAAGGAAAAAGAAACTATAAATAAATGCCCTTTGTGGCCAAACTGGATCTCTCTCTGCCTGTGTCCTCCTTCCCACTCCCCAACCATCTGACCGTGGTTAGCCTGTTGCCCGCCCCAGTGCCGCACCTCGCCTAGACTGTTCCCACTCTTTTACAGAGGATTAATAGAGGATGCAGTAAGCAGAGGATGTTGCAAAAAGGGTATTAATATAACACATTTCTGTGTGCATTTACTGATAATTGTACAAGGGTAGAAATAGCATGATAATTGTAACGGGGTGCAAATAGCTTCACCATAAAATAAATATAATGAACATTAACATCACTTATGTTTCCGTACAACAGTCAAAACAAATATGTTAATATGTCATGCAGTTTGAGCAACTCATTCTAGAAGTAGTGCTGCTCATAATCATCACATCAAGCCAACTCAAACAGTAAAGACTCTGAGTTTCACAAATAAACAAAGGTTTGTAGCAACCAAAGAATATCAAGTCTGAAAGAATGTATAGGCCTACATCATCATACTGAGCCTGGGCCCAGTTTCCCGAAAGCATCGTTAGCCTAAGTGGATCAATACGTGCGTCATACGAGCATCGTACAGTTTACACACCATTTCCCAAAAGCATCGTTGGAACGTCGTAAAAACGCTCGTAGCTAACGAGTAACTCCAGG
>OLKM01003010.1:12637-47095 GCA_900291075.1 Melanogrammus aeglefinus | reverse complement strand
TTTAGTAGACGCACTAGTAGAATGGTTTACTTGATCTGTATCTGCAAAATCAATGATCTGCTACTCATTTGTCGATCACTAAACAAATTTACATGACGCCCCAGGCTATTTGCATCACGGGTACAGACGACGGCCCCACAACAAATTATCTACTATGCTAAGGCCTATCTGTCGGTCGTTCTGTCTGTCGTCTCTATCTATCTATCAACGGGTGTCTAATGTGAAGTATTTGTGTCTGTCCATCAAACTTGTCTCCCTTGGTTCGTTGATATTGTAGGCTATTGTCCTGTGTGAAGCCAAATATCATAAATGAATTCAGACGATTTTGTCTGTTTGGTAGTTAATAATTGATACTTGACTAGGCTATCTATTAGCTAGATAGATAATAGCCAATCATAGTCAAATGATTAGACAGTTTATATTAAAAAAATATGTCACGCCAGGCCTCCGTGAATAAGTGGCGAATAGCGGGATGATATGAGAGTGAAAGGATATCAAAAACCATTAGAAGAATATCCACAATGTCATTATTCCTGTCTTGCCGATAAAACAAAACGTGTTTTGTTTACAGCATTACTCGCACGGGATTTGTTTAGTTGTGTAGATATGGTGAGTGAACATATGAAAAAAAAAGTTCTAAAAGCTTAATGCGATACTTGTCTACGCGCTAAAGATTATTCTATAAGCTAAGCTTATTTAAATTAAATGAATAAATACTATTAACTAGATAAAAGACAATTTTATCATATTAGAGACCATGTATTTTTGCGTATACTAAACAGCTATTCAGTCGCTTTGCCACGTACTACCTTGCAAATGTATTTTCTTGATATTTGAAAACGTAGCATGCCTGCCATATGCAGACAGTGTACACCGGAAGAGTTATATGCTAGGAACTGGTTAGCAGGCATGTTCTTCGCTAATTTACAAAAATCCAAGTTTTCAATACTATAACCACACAGAACCAGATCAATCACGCCATCCCTGACAATCTGCCTAAGCCAAGCCTTTTTTGCTATTCGGAGTGAAAAAGGCTGTAGATGTAACATTATACCATGGTAGTGTTGAGCCCAAGTTAGCAGCCCGCGATTAACTTATTTGACATTTTAGTTAAGAACGTAGGAAGAGAAACACACAAAAAAATTAGGTAGGACCAAAATGCTCGGTGTGCGGTGTTCACGCGGATCCACGCAACGCAAGAAGAAGACGCTACTTTCCGATTGGCTATACAAGCATATCGTGTGTATATCGTCTAGTAATTTGCATAAATGTATCAATATATCCACTGCAACACAAATGGGGTTCTCGTGTGGTGGGTTTCCCGGTTTTACGCAGACGGAACCCCCCTATTATTCTCGTTGCCATTTACTTGCATGAAGCTGTATTAAAGATGTTCAGGGTTCCAACTACTACTCGAAACCACTGTTAAAAGTGTTTAATAAATGCTTCCAAAGCTTTCTCAATTATATTTGGAAAATAAATTCACATGGTGTGTCTTTTTACATTTATTCGTACCAGCATTCGTGTGTTGATCAGCAGCATGAAATAGTCCACCAAAGACGGTGACTAGCGCTGTGAACAACCGAAGACGCGGCGGGGTTGAAAAGTTACAGTGGACCCACGACCCATGCAAGTGAACGGACGTTCCCACGCATTGTAAGAAGATACCGGTAAATAAAGCTATACTATTCTGCTGTTTATAGGCAAGGATTTCTCTCCTCAGATTTAGGCCAATAAAGGCAATGATAATAAGAACCAAAAAAACACAAACGCTTATCAAAGGCCCGGTCCCGACCCGGCTCAAGATAGTGTGGAGATATATCGGCGCGTCCGGGTCGGGTCAAGTCAATAACCCTCATTGTTTAACATAACTGCTAAATAACATACCATTAGGCATATTTAATCAAACAACAATTTGCAGAGAATTATTTCATTGTCATCCTACGCGGGGACATTTAAATTCGTCTGCTCATGTATCTTCCGGTCAATGCGTAAGAACCAACACATGCGGACTACTGCATATAAACGCGCCTAACTCACACCTCAGAGAACAGAACCCTTCATTTCGCGCTCGCCTGTCAACATCCGAAACATTCGCTAATTAATTATCTCAAACAGAAGTTTCAAAATAAGATCTAGTTAGTAAGGTAGCGTAGCATAGTTACTAGTTACCTGTGGGGCTTCCATGTGCTAACTTAATGAAGAGAGTAAATTGCCATTAATGTAGAAAGCATTTGCTTGCATACTGCTTCGTATGCCTTGGAAAACCATAGTGCCTATGCCTTTTCGAAACACTTGTGATTGGTTGATGAAAGCTAGCAGGACGCCCTAAAAGGGTTCTCTTGTCAAGAACGGAAACTTCCAGCCCGAGATGGGACCATTTTCTAAATTCAGCCGTTTTCCAACTTTTTTTTGGACGTCCCGTCACTCAAATTTTGCCGCTGATAGCGTTGACGCTTTGGTTGCTCTGGCGTCTCTTTGGCATAGAAAGTGAATACCTTCTGGTTATTTGGTCGCTCAATTCGCTTTTATTTGAACGTATAGTAAGGTGGGGCTGTTGCGCGATCCTGCGGTGGTCGGACGCGGGATCTGAGAATTGGATGTTGTTGGAAGAAAGGTTTTATTAAGTTATATCTGCTGTTAGGGCTAATGGTGTAATTGGTTCGGATGTATATATGGTTGTGTGTTCTATAACATGTTTAGTTTCATTGTTGTTGACCACTGTCATATGAGAGTGTGTGTCGTTGTCAGTGTGCTGTGTTCCTGTCATGGTTTTTGTGTAAAAATAAAGGCAGCTTATCAGTTCGTTGTCGTCGGCGTTTGGGCAGAGAAGTTGCGTCGCGTGAACCTGGCATCCGTCTCGTCCTTCCCGCATTGCTCGCCATAATCAATGTATTGTGTTTTTAAACCTTTTAATCTCCTATATATGTTAAAATGACTTATCTCTCTTAATGCTTCTATTTATATTTCCTATTTATTCTATTAATAAAACTATTCTACTTATACTTCTATTTATTAATTCCTATTTATTAATCAATGAACTTTTAATGTTTGGCCTCAATTCCATGGCAAACGTAATATACTAATACGATGTTTCTGGTGTTATTGCGTGATATAATGTACCTCCAAGATGTCAGTTGGCTTTTTCTTTTATGTATTATACTTATTTATTAACCTTTCCAGCAATGTTTAGAATTTTGAATCTTTTTAATATGTTACACTAAATGTTGATTTTGTAATCTGGTAAATTACCCTTGAGAATAGTTGATATTATGATGGTACATGTTTGTGTTCAATTTGATATATTTGTTCTATCTTAATGTCTATTCAACATGAACAGGTTCACAGTATTATGCTAGTTTGTGGTCTGATACAAAGTACCTGATGGATGCTGATCGAATGACAATGTATCATCTCAATGTTACACATAAAAAATGTGAATCTATATTCTGAAATGCATGAGCTTACTTTATTTTGGTTTTACCACGGTTTCAATCATTAGAATTGCATGATTTACTGATAATATTGTTTTATAGATTCAAACCATTGTTTTATATTGGATTACGTCAAAAAAGAAAACTAGGAAAACTAGGTCAGTATTAAACTGCGTAGGGTTAGAACATAAAGCTGCGTCACATATTTGAGTTGCTCTATAGCAGGGCAGTCCCATTTGGGGCCCGCGGGCCAAATTTGGCCCACGACTGATTTAATTTGGCCCGCGCCTTACCCACTGTTTATATTATTGTTTTCAACCATCAGCGCTCGCTCTCATTGAATATTATTGATTGGTGCACTTCCATTCCTGACCATAGAACAACATTGTGATACATTGATGGTAGGGTGGCGCTGTTGAGCTCCTATTCTTTTGCGCTCCAATCCGAAGAGACAGCGAGTAAGAGGGTGCGAGGATGGACGCCTGCAGTGGCGAACACAGCAAACGCAAATTCAAAAAATGTTGGAACATCTAATTATTTATTTACCAAGGTCGATTCCAACGACATATGTTCTGGTATGCAAGCAGAAAGGTCCGCTGTTTTAAAGGAGTACAAACATTCGTCGTCACTATGAACTAACATTTCTACCAGTTTCGCAAATACAACAGAGACGAGCCGAGAACGAAAGGTAGAGGTAGCAAACTTGCTATTGAACTAGACACACAGCAGCAAACTTTATCTTCAGCCGTCCACTGCCCAAGAAAATGCCACCCTTGCAAGTTATCTCATTAGCAACATCATTGTCAGAAGTGGACACGCTTTTGCTGCGGGTGATTTTGTCAAAGAGTGTCTGACAGCTGCTGCTGAAGCTGTGTGTCCAACTCAGAAGCGATCTTTTTCTCAAATAAGCCGGTCACAGAACACGGTGACCCGCCGCGTTGAGGACATGGCCGAAGACGTTCGGGGCCAGATAGCCCAAAGAGCAAGTTGGTTTTCTGCCTTCTCCATCGCATGCGATGAAAGCACCGACATATCTGACTCGGCACAGTTGCTGGTATTTTTGCGAGGCGTCATAGGAACTTTGAAGTGTGCCAAGAATCAGCGGCCTTAAGAACACTGAAAGGGACGACAAGAGGTATCAACATTTTTATGGCAGTGGCAGCAAGTTTATGGACAAGAACGGTTTTGAAGTGGGAAAACCTATCTGGCATCACGACTGATGGGAGCCCCGGCCATGGTCGGTAAGAGAGCAGGCCTACTGCACTTGTGTCGGACAAAGTCCCATGAGTGTGGTGGCTCGATTTTTATAAATATCATTGCATTTTGCATCAGGAGCAACTGTGCGCTAAGAATATCGGCCTAAAGAACGTGATGCAGGATGTTGTTGGCATTGTCAATAATATTCGCTCAAAGGCGCTCTCACACCGTCAGTTCAAAGCTGTTGTTGATGAGATGGATGCCAGTATGGTGATTGTATTGTACCACCAGGAGGTGCGGTGGCTGAGCCGCGGGAAAGTTTTACGACGTTTCTTTGAGCTGCGTGAGGAAATCAGGGTGTTTCAAGCCACAAAGGAGGACAGTGGCCTCGGACAATCACTGGCTTGCAGATCTGGCCATTCTTGTGGACATCACAGAGCTGCTGAATATCCTCAATCTTCAGCTTCAAGGGAGAGACCAGATAATCACTCAGCTGTACGAACATGTCCGAGCCTTCAAGCAAAAGCTCCAGTTGCTTAGCAGACATCTCTTAACAGGTGAGATCTAACTTGAATATGTTATTTAACACAAAACAATGTGTAGTAGGCTTGTTATTGTTACCAATGCTACCATATTATTATATTTGTTACATACTACATTGTTTGTGAGAATAAATGTTCTATTTTAATATCTAGGCATTAAATCCAATAACAGTAGCAGTATTTATTTTTATACTGCAGCCATAAACACAAAAAAGTATTTTTTTTTCTCATTTGATTGATGTTTGGTATTTAATTGAAAATCAAATGAACAACCTCGCATCTTACATTGCTACTTTTGTATTCGTGTCTGTACATTTAGGAAATTTGGCACATTTTCCCAGCCTCAGAGAAGTTGGGTTGATGGAGGAAGACACCAAAATACTGCAACATTCTCACCGATCTTGTGGTGGAGTTTGACCATCGCTTTGAAGATTTTCATGGAAATCAAAACAGCATTTGAGCTGTTTGCGCAACCCTTGTGAGGAGTGAGGAGCTTCAAATGGAACTTTTGGAACTTCAATCTGATTCAGACCTCCGTTGCCTGTTTAGAGAGCTTTCTTTACAGGACTTTTACAAATCTGTTCCTGCACACAGATATTGCAAGATCCGCAAACATGCACAGGTGATGTTATCCCTCTTTGGAAGTACCTATGTCTGTGAGCAGGCATTCAGCCTGATGAATCTTAATAAGTCCAAACTGAGAAATGCTTTATCTGACTCTCACCTTCATAACATTCTCAGTTTGTCAGTTAGTCAGCTGGAGCCTGATATTAAGAGACTTGTAAAAACCAAGGACAGGCTTCATGTCTCCCACTGATAGGCCTACTTCAATCGTAATGTGTAGGCCTGGACCTCCAATGTGTCGAAGTATGTTCTGCTCTGTGCTGTGTTACTGTTCTGAGTTACTTTTATTGCACTAAAAAAAAATCTTTGTATTTGAAGATACAGACCCAAGGCCTAGTAATGTTCCATGTCTGTCTTCAAACATTTCGTAGTGCTTCAACTATTTTTCTAATTTAAAGTAGATTTATGATTTATTTATTATTGTTTGAACATTAATGTGAAGCACAATAAACAACGTCATTCATTTTTCTAAATGACCATGTGATAGTGTTTATTTTGCACACGCATGCTATTTATACCCATATTTAACTTAATATACTGAAAAATCAAATTTTTGGCCCACGAGCCTCCCCCTGATTAAATTGGACCTCCACAGGGAAGAATTTGGGCACCCCTGCTCAATAGTCTAGTATAAAAATTGTTCCATTTTCCACTGTGAATTTGGTATCCCTCTAGTTAAAATCAACAGACTCATTACGATATACATCTTAAACTAAACCCAGCAAGCCACGTTCTGATTATAAATTATGATACATAATAATGTATCGTAATGCTAGACAGTCTTGTTATGTTAACCACGTTAGGGTCAGCATGTACCAGTAAACTGTAGTGTTTGTATGTAAAGTGCCAAACAAACAATGATTTCACCATTATCAGTACTTGACTATGTAAAGTATGAAAATAAAAAAACATTGAGTACAGGCCCAGCTTCTGTTAAATATTGGTGGCAAAATCATCATATGTGTGAGAGGTGTCCTTTTATAGTTGCGTAATGTAAATGGAGAGGATATCTCAGTTCCTCTTAATGCCGTCCCCTTAAATCTTATATCTATGCTAAACACCCACAGCTCTTCACTCATATACTCCTCCACATACAGAAGTCAACATTGGTGAGTTAATTTGTTTAAGAAGAATCTTTTAAAAGCCAAATTAAGTTCTCCCTTTACACTAAAATGACCTCCAGCACGAGGTCATTATTATTATCAATCAATTATTAGCATTTGAATTTATGTTAAAGAATGGAGAAGACAAATTCAAGCTGCATTACAACCAGTAAAATAATGAGTAAGAAACATGATTTGGGAATAGTAAAGATCCTACATTAATTTGTACAGTGATACATGTGAGGTATGTATGCACAGTGTGTGTTCTAATTATATTCCTGCAGTCACAGAAACACTTTGTTTGATACCTGAAAGCTGTCACTGTAGAGCTCTCAGCTATTGTCTTGCTTATTATATTAATAATATATTAGATATTTCTCATATTATACTAGAAATATGATATTATTATTATTATAATATATTGTTAAATGTTGATCGTTTGTCAAGTGTTTTTATCCCTTTTGTTCTTTTAACTGGAAAATATTTGTTCAAGACCTTTTAAGTATAAACGTGTTTTAATTGTGTTGTCATTTGAAGCTCTACTTCAGAGAAGCTTATGCATGATGGACACAGCCTTCCGAATTGAAAACATATCACCCATGTAAATGAATACATTGATTTGCACAGCATTCAATCATATGAGACTTATTAATGTTTTTCTATCTACAACAGGTTTAAGCAATAACCATGGAGGATGAGCAGTTTGCTGATGAGGGAGATACAGATTTCTTTTATATGTTTCACAACAGCGAAAACACAACTAACGATGCAACTTACGTGGATGACACGAACGTCGTATTCTGCTCTCCATCAAACGTCAACAAATTTGGCTCTGCCATCATCCCTTATTTCTACTACATCAACTTCCTCCTGAGTTACTTAGGCAACTGGCTTGTTTTGTTCATAATCGTCAAGCTTGAGAAGGTCAACAGCGTCACTAACATCTTCCTCATCAATTTGGTCACCTCCAACATCCTGTTTGCCTCCAGCTTCCCTTTCCTGGCCAAATACCATTCCTCCGAGTGGATCTTCGGCACGGTGCTTTGCAAGTTGGTCAGCAGTGCCCATCTGATTGGTTTCTACAGTTCCATCCTCTTCCTCACCCTAATGACCTTTGACCGCTACCTGGCCGTGGTGCACGCAGTGTCCGCTGCCAAGAGCAGGAAGAGGGCTTATGCCATCGGGGCGTCGTTGATCGTTTGGTTCATCAGTGTGCTGGCCAGTCTCGATGAGCTGGTTCTGAAAGGCGTGTGGAAGGACAGCGTGCAGGGCCTGATGTGTGATAAGACAGGATACTCTCCCGACGTCATCAAACAGTGGAAACTGGTCAGCTACTACATGCAGTTCCTCCTCTTCTTCCTGTTGCCCCTCTTCATGGTGATGTACTGCTACACCTGCATCACCGTGCGGATCATGTCCACTCGCATTCGGGAGAAATGGCGCTCGGTGAAGCTGATATTCATCATCATGTTCACCTTCTTTGTTTGCTGGACTCCCTATAACATCGTCATCTTGCTGAAGGGCATTCAGACCTCCACAGCCGATGATGCAAACCCGATGTGCGGTCAGGTCGAAGCGTTGAACTATGCATTGTACGTAACCAGAAACATAGCGTTCTTGTATTGTTGCATCAGCCCCATGTTCTACTCCTTTGTGGGTAAGCAGTTTCAGAGTCACTTCAAGAAGCTGTTGTCGAAGAACATGCCTTGTCTGGCACGTCACTTCAGACCCGCTAGTCTGAGCAGCAAGTCCACAAACGACTTTTAACGTGCGGGAGACAATTTACTTTTTTTGAATTGGATAATTGGATGGGAAAACAGGAAATTTGATTTGATGATTTTTATTGTTTTGGCAGTTTTACATCACAGCATATACCTTGTAAATGAATGTCTAATAATTAATTGCAATTATGAAGCACTCATTTTTAAGGCACTCAAAGCGCTTTAAACAATTAGTTAGTTTATTAGTTGTCCCCTTAGGGAAATTATTTTTCAGTTTCCTTCCATCATTCCCAAAATATTGAGGTTTGTGGTTGAGAATAACGCTTCATATTAACTGAGAACAATCTAAGTTTATATTGATTTTAGAAAAGTTACATTTAGGTTCTCGAAGGATGAAAAATCGCAAGAGGAAGTGTAAAATAACGGAGTTGTTCTGCCAAAGCCATGAACTGTCTTTGTCATGACAACATTGCCAATTTTAACCAGTTTTGCTTGAAATCAAAAGAGAGAATATAATATATATTGAATTTAGAATTTCTGCATTTTTACTGTTATGTTGTAAAACCATTTTCTGTAGCATAAGCGTTGTTGTATTTCTACTTTAATTTCATTTTAGCTGTAGAAAATGTGTAACAAATGAAGATAAAGCTGGCGTTTGGATGGTTTGTGCTGCTCTTTCTAACAGCAGTGGTCGATCCCCGGCCAGTAGAGTTGATGCGCTACCAAAAGGCGGAGCTACCGCAACTCCAACGTCTACCACCACTCTTCCACCACGTGGGTGTGGAAAGTATATGTCGATATATCAGTTTAAAATAAATCTCTCTAGCTCTTCTTCTTATATCGTAGCACTTAATAGTGCTACGACGGCTGCTTTGCTTAGTTCCTATTTTTAAGTTGTGTGATTGGGAAGTACTATTTGGGGTTAATCTTCATTGTTGGTATAAAGTTTTTGCAAATCAATGTAATGTAGTGAATAAAAAATATTATTTTCTTAATGTTAATTTTCGTAATTTTTTAAAAATATATTTTTTCTTAATGTTTGTTTCTTAAATACTCTTGGACAAATGTGTTATTACCGAGTGATATCCCTAAGTTGTGAACTGTGCCAGAACCGTTTTTCAAATATATGGTTATTATAAAATTTAATTTTCAGCAAAGGCCAACATTGGGTGAAACCTAGTAAAAACACACCCATTTATTTTTCCAAACTGATTTAATTGCAATCAATGAATGGAGATGGCTTTTTATAGAATAAAATTGCTATTCCACGCAAAGTATAATGAACACTGAAAAAATAGATAAGAATTCGTCAGAATTCGCTATGTTCAACTCCAAGCGAATTCAAGCTCAATTCTAAAGGAGTTGTGTCGCCCTCTATTGGTGACTTGAGAATTTTCCCACCGGGCTTTGAACGCAAACCACCACTAGAGGGCGACATAAGAATGGATCTTGAATCCGTCTTCAGCTAGCTCGGATTCAAGCTCAGGCAAAGGTTACTTGCTGCCACTGCACATCATCATGCAGTTAGGTGAGAGCCAACATATCCGCCTGGGGTTTAGAGGTTTGTGTGTGTGTGTGTGTGTGTGTGTGTGTGTGTGTGTGTGTGTGTGTGTGTGTGTGTGTGTGTGTGGTGTGTGTGTGTGTGTGTGTGTGTGTGTGTGTGTGTGGTGTGTGTGGGTGTGGGGGGGAGGTACCAACATTATTTGCTTCAGTTTAAAAGAAAGGACATTTGAGGAATGTTTAGTACAAACTGTTCCTTCTATTTGTTTGTTATATTTCAATCATCTATTCAAGGAAAACCAAACTGTGTGTTTGAGCTCCACTGGTAAACACCATCAAAGACTATAACATCGTCATTCTTAATTTATCTTTCAGGATATATCCATACTAATTACAATGACTGGGTCACTTTTATCTAAAATAAATTCTTCCAATATTGTTTTAGATTTTAAATAAGTCCACCAACCGCCACTAGGGGGCCACACGCCCGTGTCATATAATACATAACAGCCAAGGGTCATACTTCATACTAGCCTGGCACCACCCGCCTACCTACTGCCGCTCAGTTTTCCTTTCCCTTCAGTACTGGGTCTGGGTCTGCTTCATAGGCATCAGCGAGCAGAGGGCGTGGCGGAGAACGATGGCGTAGAGGTCGCGCGCCAGTTTCAGTTGTAGTCAGAGGAACACCAGGAAGACAATGGAGAAGGATACGAGAGAAGCTATTCGGTCGGAGCAAGAACAAGCTTTGCTGAGTTTTGTTGGTGGCCAATGATGTTGTGGCGCTTCTCCCCCCACCGGGTTTGGGAAAAGTTTGATTTTCCAGCTGGCTCCGTTAGTGGTGAAGGAGCCGGTCCCGTCGCATGACATACGTCACGACCAAACGCCATGCGATTGGTTATGGCAGATCCAGAGTGGCACTGGGCAGATCCAATAGTTTTAAAACTTGAACAGACACCCGCCTCCAAGTGAGTGAACGTTTGTCAATGGACTCTATGCACAACTCCACTACTTCCTGGACTTAGTGCAGCTCCTTCATTTCCTGTCTTACATTACTGGACAAACTGATTAATCCAGGTGTGTCTGAGTAGTCACAATGGTCAGACACACCTGGATTAATCAGTTTATCCAATAATGTAAGACAGGAAATAAAGGAGCAGCACTAAGTCCAGGAAGTAGTGGAGTTGTGTATAGAGCCCATTGGGCAGTTCCAGATCTGCTGTACAAATGAAATGAAGTACGATGGTCTGGTAGGACCAGGCTAACTTCATCATACCACAACAAGACCCCAATGGCTATTTCAGAGACTTTATTACTGACATTGCGCTTCTAATGTCAGTGTTTTAAACAACAAACAATGAATGAATTCTTCCGCCATATTTAACCCCATTCTGCCACAGATTATCTCCATGAGCTTCATCGACCTCGATTTCTTTTCGCCTGACAGGGGCCAAGGGTTTAGCTTTGCATCGCCAAATGTGGTCAACCCGTCAGCAATCTTTCGATCCAGTACTACAAAGTTCTTATTTCCCCCCGGTTAGCTCCTCCAAGTTAAACCACAGACTCTCGGAGTCGGTCGTCTGCATGTGTCATGGAAACTGAATATTTCTCTCTAATTCCTTTTCCAGCCTTCGTTTGAACATTGGGGGGAACAGGGGGCTCATCGCGGTGCAAGCTGAGAGCAGTGGGGGCTGACTAGCGGAAATCAATCAGTGAATGTATTTAGCATGGAAAATCCTATTCTCCCTGCGTAGCTCGAGGTGTACATGTCGTGTTGGCCTGTTGGAGATAATGGGAGGCCTTCTTCAGTTGCTGCTGGAAGCTGTGTTTGCGTTGGCCTGAGCTCATTCAGCAATGCGTTCATCCTGCAAACACACACACGCACGCACACAGACACACACAGTATCTCTCTCGCTCTCCTACACAAACACACATCCCTACCATTCTGTGTGTGCGTGTGTGTGTGTGTGTGTGTGACTGTGTGTATGTCCGAGCGTGTTGCGTGTTGTGTGTATGTCGAGCGTGCTGTATATTACCGCTGCGAGCGAGGCGCAGCGGTAATATACAGATGTTATACAGTTAGCTGGAGGTGAATATCAGCTCCAAAACCCTGCGTTAATGTCCATTCCTCCGCAGCCTACAGCTGGTCAAGGCTTCCGCTTTATTTTGAAAACTGTCTCACCAGCTCTTAGCCGTCAAACATGAGCTCGCTTCTCTCCGTTTCATGCTGGTTGGCTGGCTTCGCGGAGTGTAGATGGGCGGAGCTGAGCTGGGGGATGTCAGGGGGAGGCGGACTCCCATCTGCCAACCTCATCAGGAGGCGGGGCTCCGCTGCTCCACCCCTCCACACACGCACACGCACGCACACACACACACACACACACACACGCGCGCGCGCACACACGCGCGTCACTGCAGGGCTTCACGTTGGCATCGGTCTCAGCCTTTTCCCTCCACAGCCTCCTAGTCCCTCCCTGCTGTGAGAGACTGACAGACCAACAGGGCTGAGGCCAGTGTCTGGTGCTGGGTCCTGGTGCACACACAACAACACGCACCAGACACACACACACACTCAAAACACACGCACACACCTCAAAACACACAGGCAGCACCCCGGCCAAGGTGTGAAGGGGAGACGGTATCAACAGCTCCAGAACGGAATTATAAAGGGTGGAAAGGTAGGAGCATGATTTTAGTTATTGATCCCATTTTCTGAGCGAATTGATGCAAGGAGATGTTTAAACGTTGAATGTGGAGGTTGTTTGGCCACGTGCAATACGTCTTTCAACATTCATTGTTGTTGGAAAACCCGGTTGACTCTGCAGTGAATAAGAGCCGTTCTGTGGTCTGGGTCAACTTAGAACACTGAATGTTAAATTAAAGAATCACCACTTTGAATAAAAGGTCAAACTGTGTTTCAGGGTTTACATTTATATACCAAAAAATGGAATACTAGACATATTCATGTGCAAGAGTGAGGTTAGTGTAGCCAGTAGCCACAATACACCGCACACGTAAATAAACAAAGACAAAGACAGACTTTGTCATGCCAGGGGAGCCACCGTCCCCGCTCCCTCAGCAGCTGTGAGCTGGGAGCCTCTCACTCACTTTCATATACACCGTACTAACAACACGTTACTAACAAATAAATGTGTGACAACCATGATACCATACCTGCTCCAAACACACACGGCTACAAACACTACGTACACACTTCCAATGTGTTATAAACACGCTTCTAACATGCTACAAACACACTGCTAACATGCTACCAAAGACATCCAAAAGACATACACATCAGGTTTATAACACTGCCAGCGCCCTTGAGCAGTGGCACTGGCCCTAGACCTGGAGTTGGTTTCTGGGCGCTGCCCTGGGGATGACCGGCCCCTGGGGTTGAGCTGAATGCAGGGATGAAGTCTCGCTGTGCGATGATGACCAATACAGCAGAATGAAGTTACGCTACCAACACTAAGCTGAGACTGGGGGCAGAGCAACAACAGCCACCGGTGGTATTGGAACCAGTAAAACACTGGTGGAATACCCTGGACAGAGAGAGAGAGAGAGAGAGAGAGAGAGAGAGAGAGAGAGAGAGAGAGAGAGAGAGAGAGAGAGAGAGAGAGAGAGAGAGAGAGAGAGAGAGAGAGAGAGAGAGAGAGAGAGAGAGAGAGAAGAGAAGAGAGAGAGAGAGAAGAGAGAGAGAGACAGACAGACAGACAGACAGACAGACAGACAGAGAGACAGACAGACAGACAGCAGAAGACAGAGCAGACAGACAGACAGACAGACAGACAGACAGACAGACAGACAGACAGACAGACAGACAGACAGACAGACAGACAGACAGACAGACAGACAGACAGAGATTGAGAGAGAAATCCAAGAAGGCTGAAGAGATTTCTAGGAGGATATATATTTTTTGACAGTCTGCAGGAGGAGAGAAGAAAGGAGCTGGCTGGGGGTACAGAAAGGGGGCGGGGGGGGTTGAATCAGTCGGCTATGCTTCCTAAATCCACTGTGAACAGAAGACATGGTTTAACAGTTATGTGCACACACATTAAAAAAAAACCCTGTCCAGCCAATCCTGGACGAGGAGAGAAAGGAATAACTTTTCGGGGAAGTAAAAGTAAAGAATGTCCACAGATCTGTGGGCTTACTAAAAAGACCACAGACCCGTTAACCCTCCGAAGGGTGCGTGTGGCACCCAGCAGAGCTCCGACGATTAGCAGTGGCCTCATGGTTGAAAGTGAAAGTTAACGACGCTACCATGCCGCACCCCAGTGATTAACGCTAACTTTGTTAGCTTAATCGGCACTAGACCAACTGTGCCCACAGTGTGGGCAGCAAGAGGCTACGGTATCCTAGCGGCTAAGCTGTCTGAAGCCTCTTAATGGGATTAGGCTCAGACTCAAAGACAACTGCCAGTTGTCGTCGTTGGTTCGCGGGTTTAACCCCAAGGCTAGCTGCGTATCCCTCGTTGTAACGTTATAATTTGAGGTAAACAAAAAAGTTGTTTGAGGATTAAGAATGAGCGAGGCCAGGTCATATGTCGGCAGAGGACCCGAGCAAAGAAAACATCAGTAGAGGATCAGGAATTGATCGGTGATGAACGCAAACAGAACACCTTTAAATTAAAAGTTGACCATTAAATAATGTTGATTTCATGAAATCCCGGGGGCAGGGGTAGTGTGGAGTATAAGTGGTCGACTCCAATGACGAATTGTTCCGGGTTCGATTCCCTAGAGCTCTGGGGAATTACATGCAGGCTTAACCGAGCTGCTCCTCGATGACTGACCACCTTAACTAAACTGACTGCACATCAATTAAAGGTGACATATTATACCAGCTGGTGGCATGAGAGTGTGATTAGCCACCACAACCCGTGAAGGAAAATCTGCCTCTTCTGACATCACAAGGGGGCGTGTCCCCCGAGATGTGTGCTGATAGGTCAGTCCACCAGCCTACCCAGAGGACTGCAGCAAACGCTGCTCATCTATCCCTCACACATCTAGGGGGACACGCCCACTTGTGACAAATTTTCGAAACGGCCTGTAACGGCTAATCATACTCACACCTGGTGGTATAATATGTCCCCTTTAAGATAAAGATGCAGTATGTCTGCCAAGTGACTGAATGCTAATATGACTTCACCGAGTTATCGTATGTGCTATGGTGAACCTGGAGTGGGGGGGGCGGTTTCTGAGACCTCCAGGACCGGCCTGGGTGCATGCCATGCCTGCAGACAGGCGGGGGGGTGCGTCCGTGAGAGACGGCGCACCGGGAGTCCGGTTTGACGTATGGATTTCAGAGTCTCAGGTCAGCGTTCTCCAGCCGGGGGTCACAGTGAGAGGAGGAGGAAGAGGAAGTGACGGGGTCTGCTTTTAGACCACAGCTATTCACACGTCGTAGCCCAGCTTGTAAACCTTGTTCTGGTATGTGGGCGACAGAGAAGGCCCTGGCTCGACGCACGGCATGGGGGTTTAGAGGCCCGGGCGGTACCCTCGCGGCACCTCCTTCACCTCCAACCCGCCGGAGAACTGCTGACAAATGTTTTGGAGAGCAACTTAGAAATCGTAAAAAAAAAAGGAAAACGTTTATGAGATATAATAAAAAACTCGCAAAAAGAATACGACCACCAGGGCAGTATCGACGGTCACATCGTACCCCCGAAATAGTGTCGACATATGTGTGGGAGAAGGATTTAGAACTCATATTGCATGTCCTGTAGGTGGGTTGCGTCTGATCGTTTTTCTTCCATCACCTCCATCATCCCCTAACCCTAACTTAAGTCACCTTATGTACGACTCTTACTTAAGTCACCTTATGTACGACTCTTACTTAAGTCACCTTATGTACGACTCTTACTTAAGTCACCTTACGTACGACTCTTACTCAACTGTGTGCGTGTGTGTGTGTGTGCGTGTGTGTGTGTGTGCGTGTGTGTGTGTGTGTGTGTGTGTGTGTGTGTGTGTGTGTGTGTGTGTGTGTGTGTGTGCTGTGTGTGTGTGTGTGTGTGTGTTGTGTGTGTGTGTGTGCTTGTGAGTATGTGCGTGTGTGTGTGTGTGTGTGTGTGTGTGTGTGTGTGTGTGTGTGTGTGTGTGTGTGTGTGTGTGTGTGTGTGTGTGTGTGTGTGTGTGTGTGTGTGTGTGTGTGTGTGTGTGTGTGTGTGTGCGGTACAGGTTGGGGCAGTAAAGTCAATACTTTCCCGTTTTTTTTCCCTAAACAGGCACCAATTAAAACGGGCCAAGAAAATGTGGAGAAAGTACGGCAAGGACCTTTGGGAGTTGGGGCTGTGCTGTGTCCTCTGTGGTCACATGGTCTATATTTATAAGACCACTCATTCATCTGTGATTGAATGATTCAGACTGTTCTCCTTCTCTCACTCTTTGTTTAAGGACCGACAATGTAGACACAAATGGGTTTGAAAGTCAAGCTTGTTTTAAAATAGTGATACGTATGAACCGATAATATGACATATCTAATAGAATGCTCCATAACAGTCCATAACAACATTTATATTAAAAATGTCATATTTCAGACTGTGAAGGCCACGTTCCTAAATGTTGAACGCGCCACTCTCGTCAGGCCTCTATTTTGAAACCTAAGACATGGGATCCAGTCTGCCCCCCGAGAGAAACTTAGAGTCAACGTATGTCAGTAGAACATTGTGGTCATTCCAGGGAGGTTAACCCACGCTCAGCCTCATGGAAAAAACCCACAGAGACCCACAGAAGCTCTGAGACTGATACAGACGTTCACAGCAGCAGCTGCTCTCTTCTGCTGATTGACATTTTGTTCGTAATCCCAGTACAGTACACCCCCCTAGAGACGTACAGGATAAACACACACGCACAGACACAAACACCCTCGCTTTCTCTCACACACACGACACATGCTCAGTTTTTGCATAGTGTAGGGTGCTGGGTATATATACGGATGGATTCCAACATTCACTTCACAATTTACAATTTAGTTTGAAGGATTCTCAATAATCTCACTTCTCGCTAGAAAAAGAATACTGTTAGCACGGTCTTGCTGTCTATGCAGGAAACATGGAGGAGCTTGGGGCTCACTCCTGGTGTGCCTCTCCTAGCAGGCGGCCTACGTAATGTAATATAGAACCAGCTAGCACAAAAATCTAATCCTGTTATCCCCTGATCATTCGTCAGATTGCTTTGCATGCAAAAGGACAAAGATGGAAAGAAATGAAGAAAGAAAAAATAAAGAAAATAAAGAAGGCAAAGAAAAGAAGGGACTAGAAACAGTTTAACATTGCAGCCTGAGTGTTTATTTGCGGTCCTACTGTTCCAGCGTGGGCCCCAGAGCAGCACGGCAGGGGGTGGACCATATTAGCTCAATGCTAACAGCGCGGCCGGAGACCGGCTGGACTGACTGCACACGTGTGTTTGTGAGGACTGGATCTAACGGGTTCTCAGTTAGAGACAGTCCAACGGGGAAGGGAGAAAGTGTGCGAGAGACAGAGAGGCATTTTAGATGATGATTTGATATTGTTTTGGTTAGTATTCAGAAGGTATTCTCTGTGCTCGTCGTCTTCCCTGAGGGTATGACCCAGTAAAAAGGGATTGAAATAACTTTGAACTGAAATTGGTTCCTGGCTCTAAGCTACTTTCTCTAATTCTGCTGTCTCAGAGATTTACATAAAAATTTGGGCTGTGACATCAAACCTAGCAAATAGTTAGGGGCTGGTTAGAAATATGACAAAAAAGAAATGTAAAAACTCAACAAACATCATTAGTTACTATAATAATTATTGTAGCTAATGATGTTTGTATAATTCAAAATAATTATAATTGCACGACAAATGTCCCCTCTTAATATAAACCTGTATATTTTACCCATCCCAGCAAGCATATCATTTACAACAACCACTACCGCTAGGTACACCAGACCTTTTACAATGTTGTACACATACACGTTGACTCCTCAGGGCTGCTCAAGTGTGGCCCCCCCGGTGAGGTCGTGTGGCCCCCCCGGTGAGGTCATGTGGCCCCCCCGGTAAGGTCCTGAACTGGATGCCGGGCCCCTCATTACAGCCAGGGTGGTTTGGGGGTGTCTGCATGTTTACGACATAGCTGACATTGTTGAAGGCCTGCGGCAAGGAGCCTGCGGTCCCCCAAAGGGGACAGACAGGGGGCCAAAGAGACCCGTGGTCAGCCGAGAGACACCCAGAGAGAGAGAGAGAGAGAGAGAGAGAGAGAGAGAGAGAGAGAGAGAGAGAGAGAGGAGAGAGAGAGGGAGAGAGAGAGAGAGAGAGAGGGAGAGAGAGAGAGAGAGAGAGAGAGAGAGAGAGAGAGAGAGAGAGAGAGAGAGAGAGAGAGAGGGGGAGGGGGAGAGAGAGAGGGAGAGAGAGAGGGAGAGAGAGACAAAGACATACGTAAGATGGATGAGGATGACATTGCTTTCGCCTCTTGACGATTACACATTGATATGGTGTCTGAATTAGGCATTTGTTAAAATATAAAGCAGGATTTAGAGGAGGACAAAAGGGTTGCGTGAAATGTGTGGAATAGCCTCTGGCAGGCAGAGAGGGAGAGAGAGGGAGAGAGGGAGAGAGGGAGGAAAATTGAGTGGGAGAGTGTGAAAGAGTTACACAGAGAGACACACAGAGGGGTGAAATAATGAGGAGAATACAGAGAAAGATGGAGAGGGCAGGACAGAGAGGGAGAAAGAGAGAGAGAGAGAGAGAGAGAGAGAGAGAGAGAGAGAGAGAGAGAGAGAGAGGAGAGTAGGAAGAGGGAGAGAAAAGAGAGCCTTGAGCCAGTATAATAGTCTGCTGTATTTTCGTCAGTAGGAGTGAAGTTTGTTCCACTTGCCGCAGTGTAACAGTCTACAGTCGGGCTATTTCCACCATCCTGGATGGCTGGGCTATAATTATGATAACTTTAGGTCGGCCACTATGTGGTACACAACACTCTGGTGTGTACACAACACTTTGTGTTACACAACGCTCTGGTGTACAATGTGGTGCACAACACTCTGGTGTACACAACACTATCGGGTACACAACGCTATGGTGTACAGTACACAACACTATCGGGTACAAAACGCTATGGTGTACAGTACACTATGTGTTACACAACACTCTGGTGTACTCAACATTCTGATGTACACAACACTATTGCCTCTTTTCCACCAACAGTACCAGCTCAACTCGCCACGACTGAGCGTGGCACGACTTTGTTTGGTTCCAGGCACGTCATGTTTCCATTCTAGAATAAAGTACTTCTTCAACGTGGGCGGGTCGTCATAACATGCATTGGAACAAAACTGCAGTGACTTACTTATCCACACAACACATAAACAGACAGGGCTACAAACAGGACCGCTCCACCTCTGTCACGTCCACGGCGTGTTCTTGCGCGCTGATCCTGCCGTGTTCAATAATCAATCGATATTGTTGAGTGAATGCTGATGCTGGATACCGGGTGTCCGGCTCGGACGTTGTGCTCGTCCAGTGGCGGCACTCTCTGGCCAATCAGTGGGAAGCAGCCTGCTGGTCTGATACAAAAGTATCAGACCAGCTCTCTTGGAACCCCATCAGAGGTGAGGCTAAAAGGTACCAGGTACCAGATTTTGGTGATCGAAACTCAAAAAAAAGGCGGGCTAAGTCGAAGCGAGTTGGGCTGTCACTGTCGGTGGAAAAGGGGAAAATGTGGTGCACAGCACTCTGGTGTACACATCACTATCGGGTACACAACACTATGGTGTACAAATACAATATGGTACACAACACTAGGTTGTACACATAGTATGTTGTGTGTGCACAACACTCTGGTGTACCCAACCCTATGTGGTACACAACAATATGTTGTACACATACTATGTGATATACTACACTTTGTGGTACACAAACCTCTTGTGAATGGGTAGAAGTGAAGGAGAGAGTGAGAGAGGTTTTGTGCTTTTAAAGCTATTAAAGCTTTCAGAAAAAAGTTTAGTATTTCCTTGAGAAAAACATTGTTTCTTGGTATTCCCATCAAAACCATTTGTAATGGGCATGTTGTCAGTGTCGTTTCAATTCAGTACTCTGCTATTTTGTTGCTGTTCTTGTCAGATACCCTGCAAACCAACCCAGATTATGGGACATCAAATTGGACACAAAAACTGAAAACGCCATGATGATGGAAGGACAATATGGTAAAATACTCCTTCTTCATTGCATCATTAACCATAACCACAAATTACATACTGTTGAAATTCTTCGTGTATTCTGTTTCAGGAAATAGCTCTCCCCTCAAAACGACGGAAAATGGCTTCAAACGAAAGCCCCCTTATTCGGTGGAGACCCCATACGGCTTCTCCCTGGACTTGGATTTCCTGAAATATGTGGACGATATCGAGAAGGGCAACACCATTAAAAGAGTCCCCATCCACCGCCGGAGTAAGGGCCCTCGCTCCAGCACTCTCCCCCGGCACCTCAACCTATCCGGGAGCGGCTGTCGGCCGAGCCCCTGGGGCTCCACCGGAGCTCTGGGGCCCAGGTCACGGCTCTCTGAGGCCAACCATGGGTCCTGGACCCACGACCGCAGGACGCCGTCGTCCCCCCCCGGGCTGAGGACCCTAGCGGAGATGGAGGCTAGGATCAAGGCGTTTGACGAGCAGCCTGTTGGGGAGCACATCGGACCACATCTCCTCCGGGCCTCCAGCATGCCTCTCACGGTGCTCCTCAGGCAGACCTCCGAGACCTCTGAGGACCCAGGCAGCCTCCGGAGCTCCAGGGACCACCTCGGAGAAAGGGATTCCTCCTGCGAGGACATACCCCGCAACCTGGAGTTCTCTGGGCTGCTGCGGCGTCTGACAGAGGCCCTGGAACGAGTGGGCGAGCTGGAGATGGAGATGAGGGTCATACCAGAGCTCAGAGCGCAGATCTGCATTCTCCAGGAGGAGCGAGAGCGGCTTCGTCTCGGCCTGCACCCGCTCGCCCCGCGACCCGAATCGGGCAATGGAACCGACTCTAGCATCTCCAGTTGGTCTCAGGCCACCGGGGACCTCAAGAGGCACAGCAACGGATGCCCAGCCTTCCCTCAAAGCCCCCGCGCCGCAGGCCAGGACAGTGACAACCCGCTGCACGAGTGGAGGAGCAGTACCGATCTGGACGAGCTTCTGACGGTGACGTCGCTGCAGGCCAAGGTGGCGGCGCTGGAGCAGAGGCTCCACCTCAATGGCCTGGAGCTCCAGCGGGCCCTGAGGGAACTGGGGGAACAACGGGAGGAGGGCCATAGGAAAGACGAGAGGATCGAACACTTCAGCGTGAACCCCATGATCTGGGTCTGTGCTGAAAAGGTGGTGGTGGACGGCGACGACGAGGACGGGACTGTTACTTCGACCGGAGACGAGGCCGGTTCGTTAGGAGACTCCAACAAATTGGCCGGGGAACAGACCATCGCTTTCCCCCATGGACAAAGAAACGGGCAGCAAGCGTCTGCCGTTTGTCTCCCCCAGAAGTCCAACAGCAGCAGTTCTTCTTCAATCCCCATGGAGCTGGAGGAGGCTCCACCCGGGGCTGTGGACTCCACCCGGGCAGTCCTACACATCAGGAGGATCAAGCTGCTGCTGGAGGAGCAGTGGGAGTGCCTGTGTAGGGGTAGGGGGTCGCTGGAGGAAGGGAGGCCCCTGGAGCACCATGACCCTAAGGTCAACCGCCTGCAGTTGGAGATGATGGGGCTCGTCAACGTCCTCTTGGCCTGCTACCGGGACCTCGGGCGCTTGGAAGGGGATCGAACACCAGTAGAAGGTACATGTGTTTCAGATGGTTTGGTTTAATCAGTGGCTTCACTGAACCTGATGCGTGCTGTGTGTGTAAGATGGTGATTTGTTTGTGTTCATCAGCCATGTGCTTATCTTAACATCTTTTAGCATATACATTTGCCTCCACGAACTCGCAATATTTGTTCTGCCTTGAACACATTCAAGTTGAGTGTTTAAGCCAAAAAAAACTTGATAGCAGCTTCTCACACACACATGAAAATGAATGGAGTCA
Source organism: Melanogrammus aeglefinus (assembly GCA_900291075.1). Classification (NCBI taxonomy): domain Eukaryota; kingdom Metazoa; phylum Chordata; class Actinopteri; order Gadiformes; family Gadidae; genus Melanogrammus; species Melanogrammus aeglefinus. The sequence goes on along the minus strand of OLKM01003010.1, from coordinate 24,976 downwards.
GATTAACTACAGCGTATTAAACCATGACGACATTGTGTTATTACAGACATACATTTTTAGACGGGGGCTGAGACGTGGTCCTGCCCAAAATCCAAGGGTTTCACGTGACTCACTTATTTCCCATACCGTAGGAAATATCTTTTGACTCACTGTGCAATTGCTTCACTCAAGACCTTATGGTTGTAGAAGCTTCTCTCTGGGAACGGCTCTCTGCCTGTGAGAGAAACTACTGCTCCCTGTGTGGACTAGAAAACTGCAGAATTTCCTTTCTAGTGGCAACTGTTCCTTCAGTCACAATGCACTCTATTAGTTGGATCGCCAGACTGTCCCCATGGCCATGCCATAGGGACAGCTGTCAAAACATTTGGTGTCAAGGGCTATTTTTATACCAAGCCATTCAAATACCAATCCAGATACTCAATCTGTTTTGAACGTTTGGCGTTGCTGTTTTGTTTTAAATTAGCACCCATCAATTCCCTTTCCTTCATAGTGATCCTTGTCCAAAACAAAGGGTCATGTTTTGCTGGTGTCGTTAAAAACGTCAATGCAGAAAAAATGTCTAATCTTCAAAAAGTCTGCACAAATTATACTTTGAAATAACTATCTTCCTTGACAAGCTGTGGCCAGGGATTGCATTTGTGCTAGCCTGGGTATACCCACGCTGCCTTGGGCGCGATTTGATTTCGCGCTGCTAGGCAGCCTGGATTCCATGGGTCCGATTTTCGCCTGAGCTAGGGAACCAATCACAGAACGGGGAGGGACGACAAGACGATGACGACATCTATGGGACACACCCATCGTCTTCCTCCTCATCTAACCTCTGTCGCTCTACAAACGTCGTCTGGTATAATTGATACGATTGGCTGTGAGCTACGTACAGACTCAAATGATAGACATTTCGTAGCGCCCAATAAACGGCTCCGGGTAATCATAAACCACACCTCAAATACGAGAAAATGAATGTGTGGTTCCCAGACCTCTTCTCAATGTAGATTGAGTTGTACCTCGAGTATTATAATTGTAATGACTATCAATCCGTAGGGATTCTGTTGGCCCTTTTGAGCCGATTCTGTGGAATGTCTTCATTCAGCTCCTATGGGACCTCAAAGTCTTTCCACCCGTCTCCCTACCTCAAGAATGCAACTATGTTGACTTTACTGCAAAAATAACCTCTGATGGGTGGATTTCACACAGGTTCTTGGGTTGGCACTCAAGACTTAAGCTCATGATTAAATCATATTCCATGAACAGGAACCATTTATGTATTATAAACAATGATAACAGATCGAAAGGTCGGATGGGGCCAGCCAAAAAGCTTGTTTGTTTGGCAGATCTTGATTCCTTAATCCCACACTTTTCCTCCACTCTATCTTTAAGCTCCTAAATCCACGAGGACGACGACGGACGAGAGCGCTGTGGCGTCAAAAGACATCCACTTTGCGGGTGTTAATGAAAGGTTAGTCAACAACCTCCCCCTGAAGCTGACATCAGCGCTCTTTCACAATGATTTACGGTGATCGGTTAACTTGGTGTCTGGAGGGAGATCTGGAACCTGCGTTGTGGTCCACTGGGCTTTGGGATGCACATAGCTCGGTTATGAGAACAGCCGTCTCTGATGGGCTTCAGTCCCACTTCCCAGCCAAGGCTTCATATCTGGAACGTAGGCGAGGTGCAGGAGTCGACTTTGAAAGCCAACGTTGTACCCCGTGCATGCTGGCATCCAGAGCAGAGTGTGCATTTGAAGGTTGTTCCTCTCACGTCACCATGGCAGATCACAGATGTGTTTGTCACATGAACCTCCAGAAAAATAGAGCAGGGGAAGGGAAAAGGGTATTGGCTGAGGCAGCTTACATGCTGCTGCTTTCGGTTTAGCGCTCAACAGATAGTGATCTCTCTGTATTTAAGCTTCAGCTTAGGACATTCTGTTTTCACTGAGGATGAAGTAAACCTGGGACATATAAATATCCATAAAACAACTACCAATGTCCTCAGAGACATGTAATAGATGTAGCAGACTTTAAAGCCTGACACTTGGCAGACTCTCTCTTTTACTGTCATCCAGCTTTGCCTTTCCTCCTCCTCCTACCTCTTCCTCTCCTGTATTTCCTCCTCTGTGCAGATGCTCAGAGACCGACCAGGTGAGTCAGGACCCTCTCATCCAAGGAGACCCTTCCGATCAGAAGGATGAACCCCACGTCCCAGAGGAGATGCCCGTCACTCAGATGTACCCCCAAGCCTCGGAGCACTGCCGGGGGGAGGCTGTCCCAGACCTAGACCAGGTCCAGGGCTCCGTCCCGGGCGGAGAGGCCTCGGGTGTGGCAGATGGAGGTGCAGGGGCCGTGGTCCTGGGGAGGCACGAGCAGATGGAGTCGTCAGCGCAGGGGGAGCAGATGGAGACGGACTCTGGCTCCCCGCCGACCACCAGGGGGGGGTAGGTGGAGCCAGGCCTCCCCAGGTTTATGATGCAATTGGTCATCGGCTGTTAATTCTTTATTTTTAACAAAATGTTTGCTCTTTGTTAAGGATGTTCTAATAGTCTTTCTCCCCCCCCCCCCCTTACAGCGAGGCTGTTAGTGAGGAGTTTATGGCAGCCTGTCAGTTTCTGAAAGACCACATGGAGAACATGGACAATCCCAATAACGACATGGTAGGTCCACTTTACTAAAGGCCTTTAACGTAGGGACTGGACTTTATATGGCTTTCCTATCACTTCTCCGATTAGTTTCGAGCATGGCTGTAAAGCTGAGTCCAATGTGTGATTCTGAATACTGTAGACTTGATTCCACTTAATTCCAATGAAGTTATTTCAACACCAGAAAATGACAGCGTGCAGTTTTGCTCTCGGGAAAGAACACTTATCATCCTTTTTAGTCTTTACAACGTATTCCTTGGTGAAAGAGAAAATATAAAAGAATAGATACTAGGAAAATGAATGATTCAGATGGGTCGATTACTTACGAATCTGAATAAAAGTTGAAATAAGGCCATGGACAGAAGTCCTTTCTCAGCCAAGAAATGTGCGGTTCTCTCTTAAAGGAAAAGAGCCTTTTCTTAAAATGAATCGTTATGTTTGAGTTCATCCACTCAGCCTTTAACTCCTCCAGCTCCCCTCAGAGAGTCTCTGCCTAACCCTCACCCTATATTCCAGCGGAAGGCCTTGGTGGTGCTGTTCCACCATTGGTTCGGTCTCGCGGCGGAGGAGAACGCAGCAGCCAATAGCGTGTCTCTCTATCTGGGCGAGGTGAAGAAGACCACGCCCCCCCTGCTGGGCTTCCTCGTCAACCTGGCCGACGACAACGGCAACACGGCTCTGCATTACAGCCTGTCTCACTGCAACTACGACATCGTCAGCCTGCTGTTGGAGACAGGTAACAGTCCATCCCTGCTGTCAATCACTGCTGTCCATCCCTGCTGTCCATCACTGCTGTCCATCACTGCTGTCCATCACTGCTGTCCATCACTGCTGTCAATCACTGCTGTTAATCACTGCTGTCAATCACTGCTGTCCATCACTGCTGTCAATCACTGCTGTCCATCACTGCTGTCCATCACTGCTGTCCATCACTGCTGTCCATCACTGCTGTCCATCACTGCTGTCCATCACTGCTGTCCATCACTGCTGTCCATCACTGCTGTCCATCACTGCTGTCCATCACTGCTGTCCATCACTGCTGTCCATCACTGCTGTCCATCACTGCTGTCCATCACTGCTGTCCATCACTGCTGTCCATCACTGCTGTCCATCACTGCTTCTGCTACGGCAGTGCTTCTCAGCTCTTACTAAGGCTGTACAAAGATACCCCTAGTCAGCCAAGTGCCCCCTTTACCAGCACAAAACATTTTGATGAGGGAATTTATTTGAATTGAACATGATTATTGAATAATGAATGTGCATGTTATTAAACATTCATGTAAACATTAATAAATTAATAAACATGAACAGAGCATGGGAGATGTGACTACTCACATGGTGGGCTTCACTTGTCGTTCATTGGAAAGATATACCAAATTTGTATGTGAGTATTATTCCAGTATACCTAATTTAATTATGATGGTGTTGAAATTCGGATATTAAAAAATAAAAACATTTCGAAGGTTAAATTAGTAAACCATCAAAGTACCCCCAATTGAGAAGCACTTCTATTAGATTCATCCTTCAGGTTAAACTCTCAGCTATAACTGTTGAGTATATTCCGCTATTACAAATCAAATAAAACTCAAAAATCTGCATCCGGGGTGGGGGCACAGTGCCCTACTGAAGGGTAGGCCTACTACAGAATCAATTCTGAGCAGAAGCCTGCGTGTTGACCTGGTTCTCCGACCCCTCCAGGCGTGAGTGACGTGGACCTCCAGAACAAGGCGGGCTACACCGCGGTGATGCTCGCCTCCCTGACAGCCCCCGACGGGCCGGGGGGCGTGGAGGTGGTGCGCAGACTCATGGAGCTGGGGGACGTCAACATATCCTCCTCCCAGGTACCGGGACGTGAAACGGAAAGGAAGCTAAAAGGAAACCGTGAACCAAAGAAACGTATTTTAAAGGAAAATCTGAGTTGAGCTGAACGTTTTATTTTGCCCTCGGTGGTCTTAAACCTGCTGTTGCATGAGTTAATATCAGTTTTGGGTTACTTTGTCACGTCAATCACCATTCTGGCTGGGGTTGTAGCTCATGTGCGGACCTACAGTTAGCATTAGCTCGTAGAAGAGGACCCTGACTCCTCCCCCTGCGCCCCCAGACCGGACAGACGGCGCTGCACCTGGCGGTGAGGCACGGGCGGGTGGTGATGGTGCGGCTTCTGCTGAGCTTCGGGGCCCGGGCGGACGTGCAGGACACCCAGGGCACCACGGCCCTCATGTTCGCCTGCGAGCGCGGCCACACGCACATCGTTCGCCTCCTCCTGGAGCGAGGCCATTGTGACCTGGCTCTCACCGATAAGGTGAGGCAGACGGACATACCGATGGGATGTACACGTGCCTGCGCGCATACACGCACACGATACACACACGCACACACGAATACACCGAACACACACACACAAACACGAATACACTGAACACATGCACACGCACACACACACACACACACACACACATGACACACACACACACGCACGCACGCAGGCAGGCAGGCAGGCAGGCAGGCACACACACACACACACACACCACACACACACACACACACACACACACAACACACACACACACACACACACACACACACACACACACACACACACACACACACACACACACACACAATAATCGGGAGGCAGAGGCACATCCATACATATACAGATACAACCGTACACACACATTGTGCGATGGTTATGGTACAAAGCAATTTGCGCCATAATGGGTTGGATTTGAAGATACATTTTCTATCCCACCTATTTTATTTTATTTCGTCCATTCAACAGAACAAGCATTACAGCCTGTCATTATCCCTCTATCCAGTGAATAAAAATCCGATATAGATGAGCAAGGCCAGCATAACCTGTTCTCATTCAAAAAGGATTTAAGGAAGTGGTAAAACATGAAGGTGACTTTGTGGTAAAATTGCAAAGAGTCAAGGAGCGAAGACGGAGAGTATAGGAATTAACTTCTTTGTAAAATGCACCCCCTATTGGATATGATGCATAACAACACGAACATGGCAACACTATATTGTTTTTGAATAAACCATCTGTGTCGTGATATTGTTTCTCCATCTAGTTAACCTAAATGTCGGTTGAAGTATTCCTATTAATAGTACATAGTTAGTTAGTTATCTCTAAAGATATACGTTGAAATAAATGAATCTACATCTGACCATTTAATTGTTATGTTATCAGTTCGAGATTCCACAGCACTTTTGTAATTTAACAACTAAGGCGGGGATGGCCAGGTCCGCCTTCTCTGCGACATCTATGGCAGACTTCATCAAAAATATCCAATGAATTGCATTCGATTTAAAACGGACTTTCCATCTCCGTCTCTCCTGCAGCGGGGGTTGACGGCGCTCAGCCTGGCCGCGCAGGGGTCCCACGCAGACACGGCGTCGCTGCTCCAAGCCCACACTAAAGCCCGCGCGCTCTGAACCACCGGCGGAACCTCCCACCGGACAGGACTCGAACCTATCGTCACCCGTCCAACCAGTCCCGCCAGCGTTCCGTTTGTTTTCCCTCTGGGTGGGTAGCGTCACAGGCTACATGCTGTTCCTTATTGATGATTCAGTGTATGAGATGAACGTTAGGTATTCAGGCATTACGGAGATTAATTTTAATTATAGCCTGGCTGCGCGGCTGCATTCGTTTACAAAGAAAAGGCTTTTCATGTATGTCGCTTCTTTTTATGTTATAATATGGTGGCCGATTTAATTAATCCCAGACGGGGAATTCTGTATGATTAGGAAAATCTGAATGATGTGCAAACATTATTTCAGCTGCTATACATATCATCAAAGTATGTCATCTCAGCTCCGCATTTTGAATAAGATGTAAAAATGTTTGTTAGTTAGCTATCCCAGTATGGGTCATGGTTATAGTTGTTATATTTTATATGGTTTTTGAGCACCAAAACCGCCCAGGAGATGGCGCTGCTTCCCTGAACTCCACTCACTGCACGCTACAGCCACTCGAACCTTGTCTCCAGCGTTTTTGGACATAGAAGGATAGAATGCTAAAAATGAGCCCAGCCAAAGGATTAACCGTAATCCCTTTTGAGTGTGACAAACAATTATAGTCACGACACTCACTGCATTGTATTGATGCGGCTGCAGAAAGACACTCAAACACACACACAAAAACAATAGCCTAAAAACAACAAGTGAGTGAGTGGCTCATTTCTCCCAAGTCCCTCAGGAAAGTTTAACAAGATGGATAATGTTTTTATTTATTATTTTGTATAATTCCTCTCATTTATTATCCGAAGCCAGCGGTTTTATTTACCCCTGGGGATTCGGTTTATATGCATTTGTCGTTAACGCAATCTTTTAAAGGAAATACATTTCAGATTTGCAGGCCTTTGTGTTAAACGTATGAAAGTATCTCATTGGTTTGTTTTTGCTGTATATTTATCGATGATAATCCTGCCACCCAGCTGACGAGCCACACATACCTCCAACGCCCTGCTAGACGTGTTTTACGCCAGCCCGAGCCGGGACGTGGCTCTGTTTAGTCATTCTGCCACAGCGCTCCATTGCTCTTATAGATATAGACGTACAGTACATCATATATTGATATGGTACAAACAAGAACAGGGAGCTTTGGGTTTAATAATGATAATGGCGGTGGTTTATAGGCCGCACCAGATGATGGCTTTGGTTTATGGAGCTACCGGTGATTAGTGGAGAGCGATATAAGAATAGTCTTCTATTGTTCAGATTGAAGACTTAAAGGGAATTCTCAGCATAACATGTTTGTCTGCTGATCTATGAAATTAAAGAAATACAGATATACCCTCAGCACACTGTCTCATTCCAGAGAAAAATGAAAAAAACTACACACATACAGAAATAGAACATTTCAAACAAATTTTATATATCAATATAGAGATAGTTAAAATAACATGACAGGAAAGCAACGGATGGACTGTGGCCGTGGCGCAGAGCGAGGCTGCTGGCCTCCTGCAGAGGCTGCAGCACTCATCTGGAGGCAAACGCTTCAGAACGTCAACAGAAAGGAAACCAAAAAGGCACAAATAAACACAAACTCAGCAGGCTTTCAAAAACCAAAGGTGTTGACATATTCTGGGAGAGGAAAGTAGTGACGGGTGACGAGGGACAGAAGAGTGGAAGCCAATGACAGTATACGGTAAGATGATGCACGGGAAGAAACAACACAACAAACACTTGGTGAATAAATTACATTTTCTCACAATGCAGGAAACTGCAGTGCTCTGTTTTTATACAAATAAATTAATATAACTGTCAACACTTTGGGTTATCTACAATTTTTATGTACAGCTTCTCTTTTCCAGATGTTTTTTATAATACATTATAAAAAAACGTTTGCCATACGAAAACTTATTTACATATCAATGATTCAAAAATGATCCCCGTTAACACTCCATCTTGACACAAACATTTTAGTTTTGCACACACACACACGCACCCACCACACACACACACGCACACGCACACGCACACACACACACATACGCACACACACCATGCAAACCTGCACAGTACAGAAGGCATTCTAAGAGGGTTGTGCAACAGAGAGCTTACAAAATGGTTCAATTATGGCTATGGTAGGAGCATCACACACGTGCACGGTCTTGAACACACACACCGAAGACATCCCCCCCCCTCCACACACACACACACGTAGACTCACACACACACACACACACCAAAGACTTACACACACACACACACACATGTAGACTCACACAAACACACACACACTCACACTCACACACACACACACACACACTTGGCCCCTGCTAAGTCAGTTTCATATTTCTTTCTGAATGAGAAAGCTGGTGTTCAGTTCCTGCTGTGAGTGAAGGTGTCTACTGTAACACAACAGCAACAGGCCCACCGTGTGTATGTTTGTGTGTTTGAACACATTTATGTGTGTGTATATATATATATATATATACACACACATAAATATATGTATATATATATATATATATATATATATATATACATATATATATATACATATATACATATACATATATACATATATATATATACATATACATACATATATATATATATATACATATATATATATATATACATATACATATATATATATATATATATATATGTATATATATATATATATATATATATATATATATATATATATATATATATTATATATGTGTGTGTGTGTGTGTGTGTGTGTGTGTGTGTGTGTGTGTGTGTGTGTGTGTGTGTGTGTGTGTGTGTGTGTGTGTGTGTGTGTGTGTGTGTGTGTGTGTGTGTGTGTGTGTGTGCACAAACACATTTATCTGTGTGTGACTGTGGTGTGTGTTTGGCAGACGATGCATGCTGCTCGTAGTCCTCTCCCTTGGCTAGGTGCACGTGATCAAAGTGCACGTTGGATGCCGGCATGGCTGCTGCGGGGTGGGCATGCTTTTTTTCAATCGATCCAAAAAGAACATGACTACAAACCGACCAAACACACGCCAGATGTGGCCGCCCTCTGGCCCGCTGACACGCGGAGGAGCAGCAGAACTGGGCGAGCCGCGGCGAAGGCTCAACTCCCATTGAGGAAGGCCACAGTCTATTGCTTATCACGGAGCGCTCCGGCCGGGCCAACCAGGCAGAGCCTCTTGAGGAAAACGTTCATTATCTACTTCTTCTCCCAGAACTCACGGATCATTAATCTCGCAAAGTCTCCGCAGCAAAACAATGCAGAGCGCGTCTCCTGAGAGGAGTTCTCAGTGGAGCCGCTCCACTTGAGGTAAAGGTTTGAGCGCTCTCCCGCCAGCCGTGGACAGCCGCGGGAAGGCGCGCCGACGCCCGTCAACATGTCTTTTCAAGAGGAAACTAAATCGGAACAAGAAAACGGCCCGTGAAGGAACACACGAAAACAGATCGAATTCAGCGCGACATGTCCTCGACGGCGAAGGACAGCAGGCCGAGGAAGAACGGTGATGACGATGGTCTGTCCAGAGGTGGAGGGGGGATGGAGGGGTCTGTAGGGTGAAACAGCACGTGATGAAGAAGGCCCCCTTCGGACCAAGGTGCTGTCCTACTTCCCCTCCGCCATCTCGTCTTTGCTTTCCGTTCAGAGCCCGTTTCCAGCGGCCAGGCGCTCTCCCACGGGGACAAAACAGCGGCCAAGGAAGGTACGAGGCAGGACATCAATCTGTCGCCCTGGGGCATCGTGACGCAGACGGCGGCGCAGCCCGCGAGGCGGCCGGGTGCTGTCGTCCCCAGGTGGGGGGCAGCCCTTGATGACACACTGCGGGCTGGCCGATGACAGGAAGGTCGACCAACTCCGGGGTTTATTACTCGTAACGGTTGAGATGTGTTGGAATGAATCGTCCAGAGAGACACGCTTTCCCGTGGGTGCTGAGTCACACAGACCGGGCGGAGACACAGCTCAGCAGTACGACAAAACAAACGCCCCCTCCTCCGTGGAACCTAAGCCTGAGTGACCTTTGACCTCGTGTGCCCGGTCAGTCCTGACGGGGGGGGGGGGTGTGTGAATGGGGGGGGGGGTCGGGGGGGGGGTCGGAGGTCACTTGGACGACGGGGAGAGCATGGGCTGCTCCGTGTACCAGTGGGTCCCCGGGTCCGCCATGCCGCCCCCTAGGGGCAGCGTGATGAACTGCGGGCAGGTGCCCCCGCCGCCCCCGCCCACCACGCCGCCGCCGCCGCCGCCGCCCACGCTCCCGCCGGTCGCCATGACGCCCATGCCCACGCCGGGCGGGTACGGGTGGTGGTGGTGGTGGTGGTGGTGGTGCTGCTGGCCGTGGGGCGCCATGGCGTCGGCGCGCCCGATGTGGATCTCGTCCTCCTCGCCCTCCCCGGTGGTCTTGCGGTACACCGGGTTGTCGAAGTTCATGCTCTTGGTGGCGTGGCGGCGGTAGTTACGCCACGCCACGTACAGACCGCCGCAGAGCAGGCCGGACACCACTGTGGCAACGACAGGGACTGCGTCACGGGGGTTCAGCACACGCACACACACACACACACACACACACACACACACACACACACACACACACACACACACACACACACACACACACACATGCAGCCGTAGCCGGGGGGGGGGGGGATATGGAGGAGAGATGGGCGAAGCGTTAGCGAGGCTTAAGGAGATCCTGGTGGTGCAATGGGATGAGGGACAGACAGGTGCACGTCGGGGGACAGACAGGTGCAGGTTGGGGGACAGACAGGACAGCTGCACGTCGGGGGACAGACAGGTGCACGTCGGGGGACAGACAGGTGCAGGTTGGGGGACAGACAGGACAGGTGCACGTCGGGGGACAGACAGGTGCAGGTCGGGGGACAGACAGGTGCAGGTTGGGGGACAGACAGGACAGCTGCACGTCGGGGGACAGACAGGTGCACGTCGGGGGACAGACAGGTGCAGGTTGGGGGACAGACAGGACAGGTGCACGTCGGGGGACAGACAGGTGCAGGTCGGGGGACAGACAGGTGCACGTCGGGGAGCAGGAGCAGGACGGACATGGTCCAGGAGGAGTTACTTCAGGAAACAGGAGACGCAGGCCCCCTGGTGGGGGTCCTCTACATATTTATAACGGGGGACTCTGTCTGTAACACGGGGTGCAGCCGACCCGTCACCGCTACACCTCACTTCTAATGATGCACGATGCCCCTGAAAGTGAGAGGAGGAGGCGCCGGTCGGGGGGCGGGACGCTGAGCCCGTGGCGTCATCACTCTGGTCCCACATATCAGATATAATCACCGTTGAGCACGGCCGCGTCAAAACAACAGACGCCACAAACCGGCCTCGGAAAAAAGGCAGGAAGAATGTTTGTGCGATCGAGGATCCTGTAGTGAGGACGTTAGAGACACGAGTATCACTCAAGGTTTAACCCCCCCCCCCAGACACATCTTTACACGCATCGCTCTGCACCGCTGTACCAGACGCTACACACACCGCCGGGGGGGGGCCCTGAACCCCCACACCTACTGAACCCCCACACCCACCTACCCAACGGGGGGGGCCCTGAACCCCCACACCCACCAACCCAACCCCCACACCCACCTACCCAACGGGGGGGGCCCTGAACCCCCACACCTACTGAACCCCCACACCCACCTACCCAACGGGGGGGGCCCTGAACCCCCACACCCACCAACCCAACGGGGGGGGGGGGGGGGGTCACAGGGGGGTCGTCAATGCATGATGAGGTGATAATGATAATAATAATTATAATGATATAATAATAATAGCATAATAATCACCTCACAGGTAGGGCATGCTAGTAAAGGATGGGGGGTATTGAGCTAAAGCATCACCGCCGCTCTCATGCAACAGACAGACAGATCAGGTGGGGGGGGGGGGGGGGGTTCACAGGTGGGGGGTGGTGGTTCACAGGTGGCTAGGGGGTTCACAGGTGAGGGGGGTTCACAGGTGAGGGGGGTTCACAGGTGGCAGGGGGTTCACAGGTGAGGGGGGTTCACAGGTGGGGGGGGTTCACAGGTGAGGGGGGTTCACAGGTGAGGGGGGTTCACAGGTGGCCAGGGGGTTCACAGGGTGAGGGGGGTTTTCCAGGTGGGGGGGTTCACAGGTGAGGGGGTGTTCACAAGGTGGGGGGAGAATGAGAATGTACTGCTCATTTGACTGAGTAATGATCTCTGTGGCCATAAGCACCTCCACAGGTAGGTGCAACAGCCTAGATGGCAGAACGGGGCTGTATGGA